>CAUYRT010018982.1:0-72202 GCA_963574885.1 Lepilemur ruficaudatus
TCACTAAGTAGGAGAGTTCCCAGCAGAGGAAGACGGGCTTGCAAACCTATTCATCTTCATTTGAGAGAAGAGATTTCAGATGAGAAGAAACTACCATAAGAACTCCGGAAACATGAAGAAACAAGCTGGTTTGACACCCTCGAAGGATCACATTAGTTTACCAGCAATGGACTCCAACCAAAAGGAAACTGTCAAAATGTCAGAAACAAAATTCAGAACACAGATGGCAAATACGATGAATGAGATTGAAGAGATAGTTGAAAACCAACACAAAGCAGCCAAAAAAAAAAAAAATTCAGCACATCAGTGAAAAAAGAAAGAAAGAAAAAGTCATTACAGAGCTAGACAACTAAGAAGGAATATACCAGAACTTAAAGAAATGGAAGAGTCATTTAGGGAACTTCAAAATACAGCAGAAAGCTTCAACAATAGGCTAGACTAAGCAGAAGAAAGAATCTCAGAGCTCAAAGACAAGGCTCTCGAGCTAACCCAGGCAAAGATGCAGGAAAAAGAATAAAGAACGAACAATCACTCAGAGAAATATAGGACTAGGTGAAGTGAACTAATGTATGGATTATAGGTATCCCTGAGGGAGAAGAAGAAAACACAAAAAGCATGAAAAAACTATTCAAGGGAATTATTGAGGAACACTTCCCTGGTATCACCAGAGATTCAGATATCCAGATACAAGATGGGCATCAAACACTGGGAAGACTCATAGCAACTAGGACATCTCCAAGAAACATAGCGATTGACCTGCCAAAGTCAAAATGCAGTAAGTTGGAACTAAGCGATGGCCACAGAGAGAAGTAAAGGTCATTGGAAATCAAGAAGCAGGGAGGTGGGTGGAAGAGGGGGAAATGGGGAAAATGAACACTATTCAGGTGATGTACATGCTAATAGCCCTGACTCAAGCATTATAAAAGCTATCCATGTAACAAAAACATTTGTACCTTCATAACATCTTTGAAATAAAAAAATGAAGGAGAAAATTCTACAAGTTGCAAGATGAAAGCAATAACTAACCTACAAAGGAAAGCCCATCAGGCTAACAGCAGATTTCTCAGTGCAGACTTTACAAGCCGGAAGGGGAGTCTTCTTAAACAGAACAACTGCCAGGCAAGAATTTTGTACCCTGCAAAACTAAGATCCATAAATGACGGAGAAATAAAGACTTTTCCAGACAAGCAAACACTAAGGGAATTTGTCACTACCGGACTCGCCCTGCAGGAAAATACTCAGAACTGCATTACACATGGAACAGCACCAGTGTAAAAACACTCAAAAGATAAAGCTCACAGCTTTTATAAAATGATAACACAATGGAGAAAACAAAACAACAAGGTGTCATCCAACATCATGAACAAAACGTCACATATCAATACTAACACTGAACATGAACCATCTAAATGCCCACTTAAATAGACTGGCTGAATGTTCAAGGAAAATCACAACCCAAATATATGACTTAGGATTTTGTTTCAGTTCACAACCTACACCCCTTTTTAAGCCTAAGCATGGCCAAGCTCATTGCTCTATTACTTTGGTGGCCCTGTAGCAAGTTCCCCTATCTCTCTAACCCTCCTTGCACTACTTTGACTCTTGTTCCAAATTGTGGTCCACAGGCAGCCATGGGAATCTCAGAGAAGGTTCTGGACACTGAGCAAAAACTTGACCAAAGGTGCTTCATCTTTGTTTTGCTTTGTTAGAGACAGGATCTTGCTCTGCTGCCAAGGCCGGAGTGCAGTGGTACAATCATAGCTCACTGCAGCCTTGAACTCCTGGGCTTAAGTGATCCTCCTGCCTGAGAACCCCAATAGCTAAGACCATGGGTGCATGGTGCCACCATGTCTGGTTAATTTCTTTTTCATATATTTTGTGGTGATGAGATCTTGCTATGTTGCCCAGGCTGGTCTCAAACTCCTGGCCTCAAGTGATCCTCCTGCCTCAGCCTCCCAAGTAGCTGGGACTACAGGCGTGACCCACTGCCGCTTGGCACTCAAAGGCATTCCTTAATCCTTAGACTTACTAAGAGACTGGAGATGTAGTAAGATTTTCCTGAAGGGAAGCTGAGTATCCTGGAGGCCACACTCAAGAGGGGAAGAATTGCTTTAGGAAGATAAAAAGACCCAGTGGGGGTTGGAGGAGTTGAGCGAGGGCAGAGCATACATGTGGCTCCAGTTCTGCTCTGAGTGGATAAACACAGCAGAACAGATCCCTCCCCTGGCCCTCAAGAGGGGAAATCTCCAGAAATGCAGAGTCAAAACAGCAATTTATTTAATGACAAGCAAAGGGGTTCAGCCCCCAGATAATACACCTGTGCCCTTTTGCCTCCAGCTCACCTATCCCACGTCAGGAGGAAATGCCCCTGGGCTACCCCAGGTGTCAGGCTGGTCCTGTGCTCCCTGCTTAGCTCTTTGTCTCTGCCCCTCTGGGTGCATGGTGCTGTCTTATTAGCCCTCCACTGGAAAAACCAAAGAAAATTGAGTCCAAACTGCAGAATTGGGATGCTCTATCTACGCTCAGAAAGTGCCGTGGCAATCCCTGCTATGCGACAGGATGAGGTTGGAGGATTGCTTGAGCCCAGGAGTTTGAGGCAAGCCTGGACAACATAGCAAGACCCCACCTCAAAAAAATAAATAAAAAAAGAAAGTGCCGTGGCACAAAGAGGTAAGAAGGGATGGACGCTTTTACACGTGGGCTGGGCTTTCCTGGTGCAGAATCAGAGATAAAGAGAAAGGGAAAGTCTACTCCAGAGGGGGCTTGGAGAGAACACATACTTTACATCCTTATTTGTGTCTATAGGTCTGTTCTCTTTTCACTGTGTTGTAGAACCCCAAATTCAGGCTCGTGTACCCCACATGCAGCTACAGCCCAACACTGAGACACCGGTGCTTAGACAGAAAGGTTTATTATTTGTTTTGGCCCAAGTGATAAGACAGGAGAGAACACCTCTCAGATCAGCCTTCCCACAAAGATGAGGCAGTGAGTTTAACGAGGAGCTGGGGGCCAGGTAGGGGAGAGTCTGTGGTGTTTTCAGTCTCAGATAACACCTTGAAGAACCATTCTTACTAGTCACAACTTTTTCAGGGACCGTCATTCCTTCTGCAAAACAAACTCATAGATTCTCCTCCTGACCCTGGAGTTCTCTGCTCCTGCTTGACAAAGACAGAGTGCACCCACAGTTAATAATTGCTCTGACAACAGGGGTGTAGGGAAGGAAGTAAACAGTTGACTTGAGCAAACAACCAAGAGCCGAGTCCAATTTTACATTATTTCAGCCATTAAAGATGCCAGGGAACTACAATCTCAAGGGGCCCGGCTGCAACTCTGCCTCTCAGTTTCTGGACTTCCCCCTTATAACCTTTTTCTACCCCCTTGAAGATCTCCCCCCACTCCACCCCACCCCACTTTTCTTTTTTCTGGAGGGGACATTTCCTCATCTACATAGCATCTCCCTTGTGCCTGACACTAAGCGAGGACCTGCACATAAAGAAGTATAGTCATGCACTGCTTGATGACATTTTTTTTTTTGAGACAGTCTCACTCTGTCACCAGGGCTAGAGTTCAATGGCATCACAATAGCTCACTGCAACCTCAAACTCCTTAGCTCAAGTGATCCTCCTGCCTCGGCCTCCCAAAGTGCTAGGATTACAGATGTGAGCCACTGTGCCTGGCCACATCATTTATCTTTTGCTACAAACTTTCTTGGATTTTTGACTGAGTTGATAGAGTGTTCCCTAAGCTTGACTAGTTGATATTCCTGAAGCATTTAGGAAAAATGCTTTTCTAAATGCATTCTTTTTTTGTTGTTGTTGTTCTTTTGGGACAGAGTCTCACTCTGTTGCCCAGGCTAGAGTGCCACGGTGTCAACCTAGCTCACAGAAACCTTAAACTGCTAGGCTCAAGTGATCCTCCTGCCTCAGCCTCCAAAGAAGCTGGGACTACTCCAAGAGGCTGGTGCAAGCCTGTAGTCTCAGCTACTCAGGAGGCTGAGGCTGACACCGTGGCACTCTAGCCTGGTCAACAGAGCAAGACTGTCTCAAAAAAAAAAAAACAAAGACTAGGCAAAGGAGACCCTGCATGGTGTGGAGTGTTCATTTTTTTTTTCCATTAGCATGGTTTAGCAATGAAGTATCTTTTTAATTAAGGTATGCACATTTTTTTCAGACATAATGCTATTGCACACTTAGCAGACTATAGTGTAAACATAACTTAGATGCACCGGGAAACCAAAAAATTTGTGTGCCCCACTTTATTACAGTATTTGCCTTATTGCGTTTGTCTGAAATCAAATCCACAACGTCTCCTGTGTAGGTTTTCAGCCAGTTTTCTTGCTTGTTTATTTTATCCCAACTTGACACTTTAGAACTACCTGACACTTTGGGTTTCAGAGCTGTCAGGGGATGGTGCTCCTTGCTGCTTCTCGAGTTTTTCCGCTGATCTCTTCCCCCGCCTCCCTATCCCTACACGTCTCAGAGACTAAGCAGAGCGGAGGAAGCTGAAACGGAAGTTCATTAAAAAACGGACAAGAGGAGGAACGTTCATTTTAAAGATGAGGCATTCCAGGGAGTAGCGATAGAAGCAAGGGAAGGACCGTAGCATTGAAGAAATCTTGGTCAACTAAAGAAAGCAAACCACTTAGATAATAAAAGACAAGGCTTCATGAGCGAATGAGTTGAAAATGCGTGGCACACCCTTGTTTTATCATTGTTTTAACATTATGCTTTACCTCTTTCCAGGCAATTTCCATAAGTTATATGGAACCAGGGAACCAAACAGCTATTTCAAAATTCCTCCTCCTGGGACTTTCAGAAGATACGGACCTGCAGCCCATATTCCTTGGGCTGTTCCTGTCCATGTACCTGGTCACGGTGCTCGGGAACCTGCTCATCATCCTGGCCGTCATCTCAGACTCCCACGTGCACACCCCCATGTACTTCTTCCTGTCCAACCTGTCCTTGGTTGACATCTGTTTCACCTCCACCACGGTGCCCAAGATGTTAGTGAACATCCAGGCGCACAGCAGAGCCATCACATACGAAGGCTGCCTCGCCCAGATGTGTTCTTTCATGATTTTTGGTGGGCTAGATAGTTTGCTACTGATGGTGATGGCCTATGACCGGTTCGTGGCCATCTGTCATCCCCTGCACTACACGATCATCATGAACCCCCGCCTCTGTGGTTTTCTGCTTCTGCTTTCTTGGTTCATCTGCCTGACGCATTCTCTGCTGCAAAGCTTGATGGTTTTGAGGGTGTCCTTCTGCCAGGAGGCAGAAATCCCCCACTACTTCTGTGAACTTGCTTATATCCTCAAGCTGGCCTGCTCTGACACCCTTGTTAATGACATCCTGCTGTATCTTCTATCTGTTCTGCTTGGTGCCGTTCCCCTGACTGGGATCCTTTTTTCTTATTCTAGAATTATCTCCTCCATAATGTGCATTTCCTCTGCTGGAGGGAAGTACAAAGCCTTTTCCACCTGCGGGTCTCACCTCTCCGCCGTCTCCTTGTTCTATGGTGCAGGCCTTGGGGTCTACCTGACTTCTGGGACAGCCCAGCCCTCCAGGAGGGGTGCGGCAGCCTCAGTGATGTACACGGTGGTCACCACCATGCTGAACCCCTTCATCTACAGCCTGAGGAACAGGGACATCAAAGGGGCTCTGAGGAGCCTTTTCGGCAGAGGAACTTGCTCTCTCAGTGAGATCGTGGAAGTCAGGCCCTGAGCCTTCACAGAAAACCATGGTTCGAGCTCTTTAGTAATGGAATAAGCCACTGGGAGAAGCAGGGTCCACCCCCATGCAAAAGCAGACCATTGTTCACCTGGGGAAGGACCAGGAGGAATCACAGAGGCACAGGGGAACTTTTGGGGGTTCACTATTTTGATTGTGGTGATGGCTTCATGGGGTGTGCATAGGCCAACACATATCAGGTTATGTCCTTTAAATAGGTGAATTTCCTACATCTCAATAAAGCAATTCCCTCTCACTTGGACTCATGCAATGGAAACAGGCTCGCCTTGTGGCCAACGGCAAAAAAGAAAGGCTGTGATGTGTTCCTTTCCTGGTACCCAAGCCCCTCCTGTGTAACTCTGCCCTTCCGCTCTGGGCTCACCTGCGCGGCCACAATGGCCCATGCGGTGCGGGCAGAACAGACACGAGCCGGGGCTCGCCAAGCGTTTCCTGCCTTGTGCAGTGGAGCTTGGGCTCCTCCAGACTGCCCCAGCGACGGGGGAACGCGCCCTGCCTAGCTGGGGGAGGAGACCTTGAGTGAAGAACAAGCGACCCCCCCCCCCCGCGCACACACACACCACCTGGCAACCGGCTGCGGAAGCCAGACAGGAAGAGAACTCACTCCCCCGGCTGAGCGCAGCCCAGATGGCCGACCCACAAACCGTAAAACCACCGTGGTTGTTTTAAACCGCTGGTTTGGGTGGTCACGCAACAAAAGCTAATGGAAACAGGCCTCCTTCGTCCCACTCCTCGAGAGGGTACCAGCTTCCTGGCTCAACTGCAAACCGTACCAAACGCCAATGGACTCTCATCAATTTCCAATTAATATTGAAATGGAGACTGATACTAACACAGTGCTGTGTGTGTGTTATACAGTGTCCCATATCACACTCAGGCTTTGCCTCCGACTTCAGAGATCCTCTTGTATCTCAAGAACGTGCTATACTGTCCTTTCTTCTGTGCTTCTGCAGTAGGGACTGGCACGCTCATTGGAGTCCGCTCCTGAGCTCTTACAAGGCCTTCCTCACTCGGCTTGCGCCACCTCTCCTGTTACTCTCCCAGTGGCCCTCCTCGACCTCCCGACCTGTGCTCCCTTAAGGGCAATACCATCCACTATCAGTCTGTCTTCCCCAAACCTAATTACATGTAAGGCACTTAACTGATATTGACTGGGTGTATACAGTAGGTTCCCCGGAGGGGAAAAATTCCTGAGCGGATGGAAGTGGTTTGCCCAAATGTCACACAAGACAGACAGGGTCCCTGCTGGAGAAGTCTCAACAACTGAAAACACTGAGACAGGAAGACTGTGTTAGTGTAATCAGAAGCTCCCTCCAGAGACTGTGAGATACTTTGTCTATCTGGAGAACTTGCGGGGAAATGCAATGGGATGCAACAGCCCGGAGCCACTAAGGCTATCCACGGGCTTCATTATTTTCCTCTCTCCTCATTACTGCTGTTGACGGAGGAACTGGGGACGACGGGAGCAGCGGTGCCGGATTCCCACCGCTCCTCATTAAAGAAACGGCCCCATTTCACTCTCTCCTCCCCCTCAGGCCAGACCTCTAGGGTGCATATTCTTTTTCCCAAACCTAAGCAAGAGCCAGTGATTGTTACTTCTTCACTAATAAGCCCAAGAAAACTTTTTTTTTTTTTTTAAGACAGTCTAGTTCTGTCACCTGGGGTAGAGTGCGGTGCCATCATCATAGCTCACTACAACCTCAGACTCCTGAACTCAAGCGATCCTCCTGCCTCAGCCTCCCTAGTAGCTGGGACTATAGGCGTGCACCACCATGCCCAGCTAATTTTTCTATTTTTAGGAGAGATGGGGTCTTGCTCTTGCTCAGGATGGTCTTGAACTCCTGAGCTCAAGCGATTCTCCTGCCTTGGTCTCCAGAGTAGCTGGGATTACAGGTGTCAGCCCCCACGCCCGGTCCCTAGGAAAACTTTTGACCAAGGCAGGCTTTCTGAGCATTCAGCACTCTTCCACTCTGGGAGATGCAGCTGCCCCCATCACACACCCAACCACTGTGTGGAAGCAACACACGGGGAAAGGAGAGGGTGCAGGGATTTCAGGAAGCCAAAAGAAAACAGTGAGCCACGCACCCTGAGCCCCACGGCTCCGACAGTTGGTGCAAAGAGGTGAGACGAGGACTGTCAGAATAAGCACTTGACATTGGTCCCAGGTTCCAGCTGGTAAGGTGACTCTTTGCACCTGTCTCTTCTGCACAAAGTGAATGACTACCTTCCAGTGAAACTGGGAAGACTAGCAAATCTATAGGAAGAGATCATATAGTCTACCATCTTGGGAGAGGTAGAGAGACAACTATCGAAAAATTCTCATGAACGTTAGGTCAAAATGATTGTCGGTACATCTCTAGGCTTAACATACAGACATAAATACATCAATCATCAAAGTCCAAGGCTGGAACTTCTGTCTCTGGGAAGCAAACTGATTTAGATTCTCAAGGTGTAACTAGGTTGGTTTTAAAATCAGCTTTTATACTGAATTCGGAAAAGTAGCAGTGGGCGAAAGACAAATGAGGGACCTCATGTTGCCCAAGCAGGGAGGATTTTCTTCGGCAAAAGATTGAGATCTTGGAGGCCACACCCGAGAAAAGCGAATGGACTCAAGGACGCTGTTTAAAAGAAAAAAAAATTTTTTTTTTTAATTCAGACCCAATTGCTCTTGACAACAAAAACAAAAGTCAAGTTTTGACATGAGTAAGCATTTTTTCAACTCTTACAATCTGAGAACCAAACACAGAGTAAGAGAGACACAGTCTTATGGAACAAACTGGAATTGCTCTGGTCTGGCAGCCAGAAAAGCTCGGGTGATCCAAGAAGCATTCCCAACTCTCTATTCTAGGAGAAGCTGAAACATAAGCCACCTCTTGAGGATTTCTGCAAAGACTCTGTTTCCTGAAAAGGGAAGGTGGCAAAAAATGATTATGCCCTGTACACAGCACAGGTCTAATAATGGCTCAATCTCATCCAACTTGTACTCTGACTCCGAAAGTTAAACGTGACCTATTCTGTGCCCTGTTGCATTTCCAGTGCCTGCAAAGACCTGGAAGCAGAAAACATGTGCTGAGTTAATGGGATTGATCGGTTAATTCCCAGTATTATGAGAATTTAATATGACACGGGGCATTTTAGTGTGGTTGATAAAAGCATTTGTTTACTAAGTGATGCAGGCAAAATAGGATCGTTGTCCACTTTGACAAGGTCTCCGAGTACAACACACCCCACAACCAAATTGGTGACAACTCTTAAATCTTCTCAAGAAACACAAATATACTCACAGCTTCAAAAGGATTGGGGACTGGGTGCGGTGGCTCACGCCTATAATCCCAGCACTCTGGGAGGCTAAGGCAGGAGGAACGCTCAAGCTCAGGAGTTCGAGACCAGCCTGAGCAAGAGCAAGACCTCGTCTCTGTTAAAAATAGAAAATTTAGCCAGATGTAGTGGCGCACGCCTGTAGTCCCAGCTTCTGGGGAGGTGAGGCAGGAGGACAGCTTGAGCCCAGGAGTTTGAGGTTGTGGTGAGCTATGATGACATCACTGCATTCCAGCCTGGGCACCAGAGCAAGACTCTGTCTCAAAAAAAAAAAAAAAAAAAGGTCCGTCCAGTGAACCCACAAGATGCCCCACGAATAGGGCCCTGACACAGCTCTGACCTCATCTTCTCCCACGGAAGTTGGCTCGGCATAGCGGCTCAAGCCTGTAATCCTAGCACTTTGGGAGGCTGAGGTGGGAGGATCGCTTGGGGCCAGGAGTTTGAACCAGCCTGAGCAAGAAGAAGACCCCAGCTCTACACAACATAGAAAAAGTAACCAGGCATGGTGGTGTGAGCCTGTAGTCCCAGTTACTAGGGAGCTGAGACAGAAGGATCTCCTGCACCCAGGAGTCTGAGGCTGCAGTGTGCTATAACATGATGACGCCACTGTGCTCTAGCCTGGGCGAGAGACCCTGTCTCAAAAAAATAATAAACAAGAAAATAAATGTTTAAGTACATCAAAGACTTGAAATACAGTCTAAAAGCTTGGTTTAAAGAATTTGAAACCTATATCCAACAATTAAAGTATAAATGCTACGCCCACACATTTAGGTGGCCATTACAGAACTTCCCAATGAGCAGGTGTGTGGGTTCCAGACAGCACCCAGCTGTGTGGTGCAGACCCCTCCTCCCACCAACAAATAAAGTAAACAGAGAAACAATGAAATATCCACAGCAGCTTAAACCAATAATCAATTTTATTTTTTCGCATGTAATAGGAAGTTGGAAGTAACAAACCCAGGGCTAGTGCAGACACGTATGGGAGCCACGGGGGAGGCCAGCGTCACCGTGACCTTTCTACGGTGACCTCCTTAGACCATGGCTTTCATCCTCATGGTCACAAGACAAACCTTTTGACACTGGGTACCGGATCTCCTCGCAAGGTGAGAAGCAGGGTGGAAAGCAAAGAACAGAATGTGTAGAGGAGGGTTCAGGCACGAATGACCCCTTTTTAAAGAGCTTTCTCAGAAGCTCTGACACAGTGACACTTGCTTGTCTGACAATGGGCTAGAGATTTTCTAAAACAGCACACCTTACTAATCTGACAGAACCTGGATTCTCTTGATATGGAAGAAGAAGAGAGCAGATACTGGAGAAACAACTAGAAGCATATGCCACTCTCGGCTGGACAGCAGGCTGCAAACACACCAAAGGACCCTCCAATGGAGACACCGTGCTCTGATCACAATGCACTTGAATTACATACCAGTAACAAACAGGTACTAAAAGATACCCACGTTACACAGTACATAACACAATTCTAAATAGGCCATTGGTCAAGGAAGTTATCCCAAAGGAAATTAAGACATATCGAGGATGAAGTACAGTAAAAGTGCTATATACAAACCTTTCCCGATGAGGCTTTGAGGGCTATTTAGAGGAGCGTAACCTCAAAAATAAAGACTAAACATGAATGAGCCGGGGTCTCTTTTCATGATGGAAGACTGGTCAGTACAATCCAATATCCACTGGAAAATTCCACTGGGGCCTCTCTCTCTCAGGGAGAATTCTCACATGCACAGCGAGTGAGGCGATCGTGGCTGGAATCACCTCCACGGAGGGGTTACCACCACTGACTACATTTTTAAAGTTTTCAAAAGGAATTTCTCCTAGTATAAGTAGTCACAAGATTCATAAAAATGGAGGGATCCCCGTGGGTAAAAACTGAGGAGCAACTGGGTGATTATTTGCAACCTCAGCAATGGTGTCATTTGGGGGCACGCAATTCTTTCGTGGGGCCCTGTGCATTGTGGGGTATTTAGCACCATCCCTGATGTCTTCCTGCGACATGCCACCAATGCTTACCCCCACCCCCGCCATCGTACCCCCAGTTCAAACAACCAAAAATGCCCCCAGACAACATTGGCAAATAACCCCTGGACAACAAAATCATCCCCGGTTGAGAACCACTGCTGTAGGTCAAGGGTCAGCATTGTTTTTCTGGAAAGGGCCAGACAGCAAGGATTTTAGATTTTGTTGGCCACATATGGTCTCTGTCACATATTCTTTCCTCTTTGCAAATGGAACAACTATTGTCGGTTTGCGAGCTATACAGAAACATGGCCGTGGTTTGCTGACCCTTGTTAGCAACTTTCCCACATTCCTCACTTTTATTGACTTTTCTCTTCAGGGTGATTTCTCTCGTGAAGAATAGCGTGAGACCGGGAAAGGTTTCCCCTGTCACCGCAGAGATTTACAAAGATTCTCCCTAGCGCGCTTATTAACTCTTGTGCCCAGAAGGTGAGAGGTGGTGCTAAATTCATTTCAACATTAGATACCAAGCTGGGGGTTTCTGTCCCCTAAGTTCTCGTGTTTGTTAAGAGTAGAATGTACTCTGAAGACTTCTCCATGCTACAGAAGTACGTTTTCTACCCTAGAATAAGTTCTCACAAATCCAAAGGAGAACACCTTGTCTCCCCAGAATCTTTACAGGAATTGGACTTTTCCCAAGCTACATGTATTCTTCTGTGCCCAGCAAGGTGAAAGCTTCCTGCCTTCTCACACCCACAAGGTTTGTTTCCAGTCTAAGTGCTGCTGTTTCTTTCAAAGCAGGCTTTCTCACTGGAGCCTCTTCCACACTGGCGACACAAAGAGCTTCTCTCCCCGGTGAGTTTTCACGTGACTCCTGAGGGATGAATGGTCACTGAAGGCTTTCCCACAGACAAGGCATTCATAGGGCTTCTCCCCAGTGTGGATTCTCCTGTGCACATTCAGGTTAGAGCCTATGCTGAAGGCTTTCCCACAGTGATCGCACTCGTACGGCTTCTCTCCCGTGTGACTTCGCATGTGCGTCTTCAGGGTCGACTGGTTCCTGAAGGCTTTCCCACACTGCCTACATTCAACGCGTTTCTTTACCAGATGAATGCTCATGTGCCTCCGCCGGGACAAATAATCACCAAAGACTTTCCCACAGGCAGCGCATTCATAGCGTCTCTCTTGAGTGTGAATTTTCCTGTGTGCGGTTAGGTTCGAGCTTGCACTGAAGGCTTTCCCACAGAGATCGCACCCATAGGGTTTCTCTCCAGTGTGCGAGTTCATGTGAGTCTTAAGGATGGACTGGTTTCTGAAGGTTTTCCCACACTGTCGGCATTCGACAGGCTTCTTGACGATGTGAGTTCTCATGTGCTTCCTCCGTGACACGAGATCACCAAACGATTTCCCACATTCCTTACATTCGTAGGTCTTCTCAACCATGTGGTTCTTCTTGTGCAAATTGAAATTAGACTTCCATCGGAAGGCTTTGCCGCACTGCGTGCATTCGTAGGGCTTCTCCCCGGTGTGGTTCCTGACGTGCTCTTTAAGGTGGGAAGGGTGCTGGAACGCTTTCCCACAGTCGTGACATTCATAGGGCCTCTCTCCAGTGTGCGTTCTCTTGTGTGCAATGAGGTGGCAGCTCCTGCCGTAGGCCTTCCCACACTGATCACACTTGTAAGGCCTCTCACCAGTGTGAACCCTCATGTGTATCTTCAGGGCCGAGAGGGTCCGGAACGCATTTCCACACTGGCTGCAGTCAAAGGGCTTCTCTTTGAGGTGAGTTCTCGCATGACTCCTAAGGGCTGAAGGGTCGTTGAAGGCTTTCCCGCAGTCTGTGCATTCATAGGGTTTCTCCCCGGTGTGTATTCTCCTGTGCCGTGTGAGGGAAGCACTCGTGGTGAAGGCTTTTTGGCACTGATGACACTCGTGCATTTTCCTCCCATCATACATGCTCACGTGTTGAGTTAGGTGTGGCCTGCCCTTGAAAGCCACCCCATAGTCACGGCGGTGATAGGGCCTCTTGCCAGCATGCCTGCCTATTGGCGGGGCGAGGTGAGCACCCATGCTGAAGACTTCAAACAAGTGAGTGTATTCGGTGGACTTCTCTCCAAGACGAGCTCTTTCCTGTTGGTTAAGAGACGAGTGCTAAGACGATTCCCACATTCATCACACTCCTGAGGATCATCCCCACATACATTGGTACAAATAGAAACACATCATCATGACTAGAGACATCATGATTTACAGGGCAAATGTACTGTTCCTGTCTCACTGGAACTCCACCAAAAACAACAGGCAAACGCTAAGCCGTAAGGCTCCATGGGTGTTACTTTTACAAAGCCTTCTGCATACAGAGTTTGTTCACTATTTAAAACTAAAATGGGCACCAGTGCTCAATATCTGAGACATAGCCATGGAAACATTTACTAATAAGAACTTTTTTTAAGTGAAGAAGTCTGAGGCAAGGCTGAGGGTTTTCTCCAACTTGACAACATTCAGGGTCTCTGGAACATGCTTCTTCTTGGCGAACGCCACGTGCCTGGTTCTTGGGCTGCTTTTCTAACTCAGGGTGCCCAATCTTTGCGAATGTGGAAGGAATATCTAGATTTATTCCAAAGAACTCTTACCATCATCACACCACCGGACGTCTCCTTCCCAAAAATCCCTTCCATGAGAATCGACCACTTGGTTTTAGTTGGAGTCTCCCAATCTGAAACATATTGGAAAAGAATGAACTTGCTGGAAAAAGACAATGGTGGGACTGTGGTGACAAGAACAGGTAGATTTCTTTGCAGATTCTAACCTTAAGCAAGGAAAGGCGATGCGGGAGGGCAGGACACACACATAAGCAAAAACATTGGTTGAAAATATGGTTGTGTGGGATATTTGTCAATGACAGGGAAAAATTTAAGTCAGGTCAGATGGACTTGATAATGACAGAAAGAACATAATCAGGAATGAAAGAATGGGACAAAGAGCCCACATGGAAATGTCAAATTCAAAGATGAAGGAGCACAGAGGCCAAAGGATTTGTGAGAATGGATGGGCAACGAGGAGGGAGAGAGAGACAGAGAGAGAGAGAGAACGCGCACACACTTCCCAGTTTCCCTGGGTGACATTTCCCGATGTACCTCCCTTCACCTCACTGAGTAGAGCTGACAGTCACAGCTCACCCACCTGAGGCTCACCCACCTGGACAAGGGCCTGGGTGGGTGCCCCTCTCCTCCGTCCTCGGCTCTTCCTCTTGCTCCAAGTGTGAGATGAGGCTGGGCTTGCCGACCTCATACCCTGTACTCACGGGAAAGACACAGTTGAGGGCGGGCCGTGCAGAGGACAACCCCTTCCATTAGACTGGGGTCAACATTTTGGTCTTCAGTGTTCTGAAGGCGGACAAGGCTGACTTAGGAGCAGCAAAATGATGGTGCCAAATTTCTAAAGAACACAGCGAGAGTCTCTCACAGAAAACGAAACCACAAACGCCCGCACGTTAGCCCTCCAAAAGGAAGGAAACTGTGCTCGAGCTCAGACACACACCGGAGAACCTCCAAGGTTGATGCTCACGGGAGACTGCATGAGGGCGGGCGCCAGGGCAGCTTGTGGGTCTGAACCCCTGCACAGCTCCTGGGTCACAGCAAGTACTTACACGAAAACATCTGATGCGTGAATGAAGCAAGAAAGAAACGGTGCCGGCCTTACCCAAGGAAGTGAGGTTGCTGTAGTTCTCCAGCATCACATCTTTGTACAGTTTTCTCTGAGAAGAATCCAGCAAGGGCCACTCCTTCTCAGTGAAGTCCACAGCAACATCTTGGAAAGTCACTGACTCCTGAAACACCACACACGTTTGGGGTCAGGGAGGAACCGGCCTGCTGGTGTTCACAGAAAGAAGGCTGAGGCTGAAGACTGGGCACGGGAGACCCACCACGGGATTTTCAGACAGTGCACTACCCAGGTCTCACATTTCCTCTGCGTCGGTCCTCAGATATCTCCTCTTTCCCGTGAGGGGATCTTGTCCCATCTCATCGCTTCAAATGCCACTCTGACAAGGGACCAAATCTCTATCTACTTCCAGCCTGGTCTGAGAGCTTTTAGCTTTATTTCCTCTCTGCCTCTGAGGCTGAACATGGGCTTGAGCACTCGACAAGCACGAGAGAAACACCTGCCATCCAAGTTATTTCCCCAACGCCCCTGACACCAGGACATGCCCCCAATATTCCCTGGCACTCTCTCTTGGGCCCTAATCAGGCATCCATCAGTCAAGATGAAGATCTGAATATTCTAACATGCACAGATGGGGCGGCGGCTCTGGGGAGTGCCTCTCCAACCCTCGGGGGCCCTGACGCTGCTGGGTACCTGGGAACCAACACTGGCTAGTGCATGAGGCTCCAGACCATCGCAAGCAAACAGGTCCAAGTCCTGGGGACAGGGAAGGTCTTTGGAAGAAAGAGAGAATTCTGACTCCTGGAGACAGGTGGGGTCCTGGGTGGACAACGCTAGAGGAGAAAAGAGGATCCATGAGAGTCACGTTTATGTACTTGCTGTGTCCCAAGAATCTGCTCTACGTCACAACACCTGCAAACAAGGAATCTGCTTCACACGGAGCGTCCACACCCCAAACCAACCCCCGCGTGTACACACGTTTTAAAAAAAAGCCAGAACAGCCCCGTTCCACTCAAAGACAAAAAAGAGGGTGGTGGCCACCCACAGGAAGTGACATATATTCCCAACTTCTGAGTGAAGAAATGGAAGTTCTGAGACGGCAGTTGTTACCTTGCTCAAATTCATCAGAACAACGGGATAATGCAAGACCACCCATCACCTGCGCCCTCCTCACTCACCACCACTCCATGGTCTCCCTCTCCCGGGCCCGCCGAGACGCTAAAGCAGACACGGTCACCAGAGTGGCCGCTGCGGCGCCGCTCCCCTGCTCTTCTACTCACCCACCCTGCCTTGGCAACCCTGTACGGTCGAGGGACAGGGGCCACTCACAGTCACTTCCCCAGGGCAGGCATTCACCCAAGAACTCACCAAACGTGGGGGGCAGCCCAAGAGCAGCCATCCTGTGAGAACGACAGTCAATCTGCATGAGCAGTGGAGCCCTGGGAGGACCGGGACGCTACTCTCCTGCTCTCGCGGGACTCTCCAGGCCGGCGTCTGCAGTGAACGAAAGAACGCCGGGAGTGAGTGGGCGAAGGCTGTCTCTCCCGCTCACCAGAGAAAATTCTTGAGTTTTGTTTCTTGATAGTTCCTCTCTTGAACAGCAAGTTCTGCCTGACGCTGGGTCTTTCCCTTACCTAGATAAAGCCTCCAAGCAATGTGGTGGGGGATGCGGGGGGAGCCCCTGATCTGCCTTAAGCAGCATTCAGACTCACTCTCTTCCCAAGCGATTTGCCACCAGACACAACTCAAACTCCCTCACTCACGACATACTCTGATCCCAGGTTCTTCCTTCCACCTTCGAGGACTGACATCCCTTAGGACGGCTCTAGCCATGGGGACAGTCCAGCCAGGACCACAAGTTCCAATCGCCAGTGCTTTTTGCACCCACACCCCGCAGCAACGGACACATCCTTGGGCCACAGCCTAGACTGTGTCATCACGACAATCAACCTCACCTCCCAGACAGTGATTTAGAAATCTGCTCTCTGGACAGAAACCCCTACACAGCCTTCTGCCCACAGTAACTCCCCCACTTCAGAGAGGATCCAGGCCACCTGTGCTTCTGCGGTCTTGTGTCCTAACGGCCATCTACTGCCCTCACATGCCCAGCTGAGATTCACCGCAACCCGCCACTTCCAGCAGTTTATTTGTCCAAACTCCTTTAACTCTATTATAAGCCCTAACTAGCAAGAGACCAGCGTGGGCAATTCCAACCATCTGCTTCCTCCCTGGAGGTACCTGGGAAGATGACTCTGCACAAGACCAGTCACAGCAGTAGAGGAGAAACTCAGCAGCTGCTAACTCCAAGGCACATCTACGCCAAACAGAAGCCGACTAGTCCATCCAATCTTCCAGTCTCCCAAAGACCATGTAAAATCTGGCCAGTTTTCCTGAATCAAAAACTTTCTTACAGCTACCCTTACTGTCAGCAAATAATCTTGCATTTCACTGCACAGTAATCACAATTAAAAAACGTATCTCAACAAAGAATTGGGAAATGAAGATTTATAAACCCAATTTCATTTATGATACCATATATCAATCAAATACCTAGGAGGAAATCAAGTAAAAGCTATGCCAGACCTTAACAATAAAAACTATGAAACACCACTGGATGAAATTTAAGAGGTAAACAAATGGGAGCGATTTCATTTGCATGGCCAGTAAGGTTCAATATTATTAAGGTATTCACTCCCTCCAAATTCATTTGCAGATACAACACGGTCTTTATCAATATTGCAGCAAGTTTTTTCTTGAAATTCACAAGCCAAATCTAAATTAAGAATGCAAAAGATCTAGAAGAGTCAGAACAACGTTAGAAAGAAAAACAATCTTGGAAGATTCATACTGATTATATCACAGTAATGAAGAGTTACTGGAATAAGCACAGACAAAAAGACAATGGAATAGAATAGAGCTAGAAATTAGGCCTACATATGCGTCACGTGATTTTTAGTAAGAATGCGAAGTTTGCAAAAACGGAACTTTGACCTCTCTTCTCACTGCATCCACAAAAATTTGAATTTAAACAAACCTTTTGTGGTAAATCAGATACCAATAAACAAAATCCATAAAGAAACTTTTCATGACCTACCTAAAGGTTACATAATATCTCAGACTAGACTAAAATAGAACATTTAATAAAACCACAATATATTGGACTTCACGGAAATCAAAAATTTCTACTTATCAAATAACACCTTGAAAATGAACAGTGAGCAACAGACAGACGGGGAAAACAACATACGCAATACGCGTAACCGACAAAGAACTTATATTCAGATTACATAAAGAACGACAGAACAGCGGGGAGTGGTGGCTCACACCTGTAATCGTAGCACTTTGGGAGGCTAATGTGGGAGGATCGCTTGAACCAGGAGTTTGAGGCCGCAGTGAGCTGTGATGATGCATTCTAGCCTAGGTGACACAGTGAAACCCCCGTCTCAGAAAATAAAGAAAGAAATGAATGTCAGACCAACAGCTAACTTCTTATCAGCAATAATGGAAGCCAAAAGACAGTGGAACATCTTCACAGTTTTGGAATAAAATAAAATCCTATAACCACCAAAAAGTCCACTGAGAAAGAGGAAAAAACAATTATGTGGGGGGCTTGCCACCCACAGAAAAAAGATTCTAAAAGATGGATTTCAGAGAGAAAGAAATAACCAAAGAACCAAAGCAGAGTGCAAGAACCAAGTAAAGCAGAGTGGCAAATATGAGTATAATGAAACAACAACAAAAACTGACTACGTAATATTCTCTTCTGAGGTTTAAAAAAGGACAGAACTAAATAGGCACAACTATGTTATATCAATAAAAAAGAACTAAAATGCATAATAAGAAAATCATATGAATCAAAGGAGTGATAGCATATATCAGAATCTAATGAACAAACATGGAATAAGAATTGTTGACAATGATCACTGAAAGAATACAGTAAAAAAATTCAAAATGTTTAATGAAAAAAGAAAAACACTCAAATCAAAAGATGCTAGAAGAAAGAAAAAAGAAATAGAGATAGGACAAATGTGACACCCAAATATAGTAATATGTTGTTAATGGACTAAATGCTTTAAAATATAGATATTCACAGAACAGATTAAAAATAATGCCATTATATGCTATTTACAAGAGATATCTAAAACATAACGATACAGACAGAATGGAAATAAAGATATACAAGGCAAATTTTTAAAAAGCTGGTTTAAATACATTAATATGAGACAGAACGAATTAAGGCAAAAAGGATCACAGAGAAAAATGAGACATTATATAATGAAGAGATACGAATCATAAAAGAGCTGTATACGGATTCATGTCTGTGTATGTGTGTGTGCTTGTATATATGTTATAACAAAAAAATTTTTAAAAAAGGGGGAGGGAGGCCAGGAACAACTCTAATAAGTAATAAGCAAAGTCGCCCCAGATCTCTCACAAATACAGTTCAAGCACACATTTCAGTGCCATGATTGAATATGATGTAATAGCATTTCCTAACTATGAAATCCAACCACACATGGGGCCATATTTGTCTCAGAAAATGGCATCAATCTTTTGACCCCGTGCAACGAAGTTAGCAAACAATGACCAAAATATAACCAGGAAAAAAAAAAGGTCACAGAAGTGGAAATTAAAAGAAAAAAATTCTAATTTCACATGTCAAAGAAACCATGATATTTGATACTTAGAATAGAAACACAATAAAGTACTATATTGCAATTCTTTGGGATGTGAGAGGCATCCCACACAAGAAACTGAAAACATACCAAAAAGTAAAAAAAAAAAGCAACAAAAAACTTTCCACTAAGAAAACTCCAGACCCAAATGGTTTTTCCAGGTACTGCTCCCTTTTAAGGAAAAAAATGATTCTATTCTTATGGAAAATATTGCAGAGTTTAAAAATGAGAGAACACTCCCCTCTCCATTTTGTGAGGTTGGCATAAATATGAAACAGAAAAGGAAAATTTAACTCAGATAGATCCAAAAACATCAAATAAAATATTAGCAAACTGATGCCAAAAATGACAAAACAGTACACGTCCTTTCCACATTAAATTATTCACCAATACAAACAATGTAACGTTAGAAAATCAATTGGTTTAATTCACCACACTATCGGATAAAAAAGAAAATCATATTATTTGCTCATTTATTCAATACACAAGCAGTACTGAGTGCCATTATTTAAGGTGCTTGAAATACACCGATAAACTGATATAAAAGTAGATGATGAAAAAAATCACTTGTTAAAAGCCTACCACAATGCACAAGAAAAACTCTTAAACTAGGAAAAGGGAGCTTCCTAGAACGAATAAAAACTATCTTAGAAAAGCCTCCAGCAAACACGAAAGATAATTCCCTTTAAAATCAAAAAGAAAACAGGCAAGCCTAGAGTTTGCTATCCAAATTCCAGTCAATGACACTGGAAGTCCCCAGTTAGTCCAGCAAAGAAAGAAAATAACACAAAATGCATATGATTCAAAAGTAAAATATAATGCTTGCTTATTTTAACAGATGATGAATTTGTCTTAATATGTGAAGTACAAAAAAAACTACACAAAAATTAAGAGAATTATATACTTCAGCAAGCTTGCTGAACTTCTGTCAATAAACGGGAACAATGTAACTTCTGAGCACAAAAAAACAAAGTTCCTAGGAATAAATGTAACAAAAATAACTTAAATCCCTTTTGCAGGTGCTTAATATATACTTGCATCAGTATGGAAAAAAGAATGTCTCCGAAAGTACTGAAGAGTGTGCGTTCACTTACAAATCATTACCAAAATTAGAAAATACATATTAAGGAAAACATATATAAGCAGTAAAATTCATAAGGAATTTCATGGGAGGAGAGAAGGACAGACTTTAGAAGGAGGACACAGCTTTCTGAGGTTTAATAATCTCTTTTTCGTCCTGGTTTATGGATTCATTGGCTTTATTGTCATTTTAAGAGTGTGTTGTGTTTGTGTTTGCGCGGGTGTGTAATCACACTTTTTGGCACACAGGCCCTATCTTCCAATTTTAAAATATTTGCAAGGAAAACGACAAACAGCATAAAATAAGATGGTAAAATCCAAAGCAAAATATCAGTAACAACAATAAGTTATCAGTGGGCTCTCAAGTTAATTTACAGACGGCTGAATTTTTAAATCTACTTACAGGCTATTTACACGAAAGTCAACTAAAACAAGTAAGTGCACTGAAGAACGGTTTAAAAATATGAAAGGTATTCAAGAAAAAACGCTAACACAAAAAAACAACCGGTGTTCCCATAGTCATGTTTGACTGCAGAGCAGAAGGAAGGTGACTTAGCCTTGCGTTTCCAATTCCTGCCGACAGCCCCGGCCCTGCGCGCAACCTCCCGAACTCACTCGGGCCGCGCTTTCCGCCCCGACCCCCAGGACTCGGCAGGTTTTTCCGACCAAGTTACCGCCGCCTCGCGCACCCCTAAATGCTGTGCTCCAATCTCAGCCCTGGTGACAGCAGCGTTTCATGTCGCTAACCGCGGGGTCTAAAACGCGCTCCTCGCCTGGCCGCCCGGCTGCTTGGTCCCCGACCCTCGCACCCCTCATTCCTCTCCGGTTTTGGGGGGGGCCTCCCGTGACCCCAGGAACACCCCAGGGGAAAGGGTTAGTAAGGAAACGGGGGCTTACATGACATGGAGGGTAAAATCAGGAGAGCGGAGATCACGAAAGCTGCCGCCGAAGGGATGAGAAATTCACGCGGGAGGTTCCGTCTGCAGCGCGGAGGCCGAGGGTCCCCAGCAGGCCGAAAGAAGCCGAAGCGGACCCCTCCGCTACCCATGTGTCTCGGTGCAGTCGACTCCCGCGAGTAATGGCTTCCGCTTCACTTCCGCCTTCCAAATATCGCGGGACTTCAGTGGCCGCCTCTAACACGGAAGCGGGGGCGTAGAGGATTCTGGGAAATGTATTTCCTAAGCTTTGACTAGCATGGCGGCGCCCAGGTGGGAACTGACCTTCTGGCACATTTCCCCAACTTCTAATTGTTCGAGTGCCGCAGGGCTCGGTCCTCAGCCTTCTCCTCTTTCTAGCAATCATCGTTCGCTCTGTGTCAGCAGCGAATCTCACCGCGTTGGGTACTATTTAAACACTCAGGACTCCCAAATTTCCTGCCACAGCCCACACCTTTACCCTGAATTCCAGACTGTCGGAGACATTCTCCACTTGGATATTTTATAGACCTGTTAAAATGTCGCAGATTAAGCTCCTGACTCCACCTTCTCCCGTTTGTTCATTGTAAATCTTGGCGACGTCCTTTTACCTTTTTTACTTGACCCTCCCATGTGCATAGATACTTCAGAGACTGTTGTCAGTCCTGCCTGGAACATCGATTCAGATTCCCTGCTTCCGGAGACCTTCCTAGACACAGACATAAGCAAAAGGAGAAATTGAAAGCTGTGAGTATGCGGTCGAGACCATGCATAGGACGTTAGCAATCCTGGGATGGCCGCTTCCTAGAACCGGAGGAGCTGAACTTCCCCCGGGTTACCAAGAAATTGCTCATCCCCCTGTAACCAAGTCCACGCTTGTCCCACGTGCGACAGCCAGTAAGTCTACAGAGGAGGTAACAAGGTGTTGGCACAAGGAAAGCAACTTTTATTCGGAGAGTAACTTCTGAATAGGTATTCGGAGAGGTAATTTCATAAAGAGAAAAGATCCGATCCACCAGGATGAGGTAACAATTCTGAATGTGTACTCACTGATTACACATTTGATTGAACTACACGCAGAATAAACAAATTCAAAATCACCCTGGGTGATTATAACATACATCATTCCATGGTGGATACAACAAGGAAAAAATAATAATAATAATTAAAAAGCAGCCAGGTTTGAGCACGATTAACAAACTTGACTTATGGGACAAATATAGAACAACGTCCCCAATAACTGTAGAATACACATTTATTTTTTCAGCACAAACAAAATACTACATTTGACCACAGGTGCTGTGTAAGATAAATCTGTAATTTCAAAGAATTGAAATCCCACAGAGAGTATGTTTTCTGACCACAATGCAACTAGGCTAGATTCAATGACAAACATGCAAAGAGAGATGCTCCATATATTTGGATATTAAGACATGCACTACTATATAACACGTGGATTAAATAAGAAATCCTAATGGACTTTACTCATATACATTTCTCTGTGTAGACTCCAGCAGAAATGAGGAAAAAATAAGCAGGAAAATGAAGATGACTCCAAGTGGAGAGAAAACAAACAAAAAAAAAAGTGAGAATTGATTTAATCAATATATTAATGTGGAAGCAAATGAATGTCCTCTAAAAGTGCCCTCACACGGGGTTGCACACAGATAACTTTACTAATGATTTATTTTTTTATTTATTTTTTATTTTTTCAGAGATAGAGTCTTGCTCTGTCGCCCAGGCTGGAGTGCAGTGGCGTCATCACAGCTCACTGAAGCCTCCAATTCCTGAGCTCAAGGAATCCTCCCATCTCAGCCTCCCCAGTAGCTGGGACTACAGGAATGTGCCACCACATCTGGCTACTAGTGCTTAACACAGATCATATTTTGAGTATATATGATATATTGAATTATGTATATTGAATTATACATCCCAATATAGGAAGCATGTTCTCAATATCACTATTATTTGTGCAGTATTACTCTGCCCATTTTATAGATGTTGAAACTGAACCTCAGAGAGTCAAGTTGGTTGATAAATGACAGTGGGAAACCACAGGAATGCAGGATCCAATACAAAGCTATTTGCCTTGAAAGCCCAGGACAAACCACTCTGCTAGGAGAATTGAATTATGGAAGAGTCAGGATTTCTGGAACACTCAATATTTCATTCCCTTTGACTCATTTCTAGAAGCCCACACCCAAGGTGGTAGACAATTACAAGGACAATGTTCCAGAGGTGAGTTTCCTCAATGCCCTCTTCATGTCCTTGTTCCTTAGGCTGTAGATGAAAGGGTTCATCATGGGAGTGACCACGGTGTACATCACTGAGGCCACTGCGGTCTTCCTGGGAGAGTCAGAAACTGCAGAACTAAGGTAGACCCCAACACAAGTCCCGTAGAACAAGGAAACCACAGACAGGTGAGACCCGCAGGTGGAAAAAGCTTTATACTTCCCACCCGTCGATGGGATTCTCAGGATAGAGGAGACAATTCGAGCGTAAGAGAAAATTATCCCCAAGAGGGGACCCACACCTAGCAGGGTGGTCTCTAAATATACCAGGATGTTATTGATGAGGGTGTCGGAACAGGCGAGCTTGAGGATCTGAGCGAGATCACAGAAGAAGTGGGCAATCTTCAGGTCTGTGCAGAAGGACAGGGGCAACACCATCAGACTGTGGAGTAGAGCGTTCAAAGCGCTGATGAGTACGGAGAGTAGAATCAACAGGGCGCAGAGACGGGGGTGCATGATGACCATGTAACACAGAGGGCGGCAGATGGCCACATAGCGGTCATAGGCCATCGTGGTCAGGAGTAAATTGTCCATACATACAAAAACCATGAAAAAATACATCTGAGTGAGGCAGCCTGGATAGGAGATGGCTTTGCTCTCTGTCTGCATGTTCACCAGCATCTTAGGGACTATGGTGGTGGTGACACAGACGTCAACCAAGGACAGGTTGGAGAGGAAGAAGTACATGGGGGTGTGCAGGTGAGCATCAGAGCTGACGGCCAGGACGATGAGCAGGTTCCCGAGCACCGTGACCAGGTACATGGACAGGAACAGCCCAAGGAGGATGGGCTGCAGTCCCAGATCTTCCGAGAGGCCAAGGAGGAGGAATTCCGAGACACCTGTTTGGTTTTCTGATTTCATATTGTTGAAAAGTCTGATGGAAAATAGAGACATGCATTATAATGCAGCAGACACACAATCATCACTTGAGGGAAGTCTTTTTTCTTTTCTTTTTTTCTTCCTTTCTTTTTTTTTTTTTTTTTTTTTTTAGAGATAGGGTCTTGCTCTGTCACCCAGGCAGGAGTGTAGTGGTATCATCATAGCTCACTGCAGCCTTGAACTCCTGGGCTCAAGCGATCCCCTGCCTCAGCCTTGTGAGTAGCTGGCACTGCAGGCACAGGTCACCATGCCCAGCTAATTTTATTTTATTAATTTCTTAGAAGCAGGATCCCCAGGCTGGTCTCACACTCCTGACCTCAAGTGATCCTCCCGCCTTAGCTTCCTAAAGTGCTGGGATTATAGGTGTGAGCCACCACGCCTGGCCTGTTAACTCTGTATCATCCTAAACCTGTTTATAATTGCAAATCTCAGATATTGCTGGAAATTACAATCTCTGTTCTCTACTGCCCTGTTAACATCAGTAATCCATTCCTTTAAATATTCTATATTTCACAATTAGATCAAACCCATTCCATTGGGACCTGTGTATCTGGCTAACATTCAGGCCACTTAACAGGATCACAAACCTTATGATGGTTTATGAAGCAAGGGGAAAAGGACATTAGTCCATCCATGACAAAGAGAAAAGAAGTCGAGCCATGTTCATCTGTGTCCCCTCAAATGAACAAGATGCTATATACTTTAAACAAGCAAAGGTCTTAGTGCTAGGGAGATAGTGGATACTCTAGAAATATTAGCTATAATTATTGTTGTTATCATTTTTATTAATAACAGAATAGTTGTTATTATAACAAGAGTAGGTTATACAAGAGGAAGTTATTGTGGTTCTACTTAACACCGTTCGCAGATGCTCAGACCCTACCTCCTCCTGTTCTTTATATGGTCACGTCCAAGTGCGGCACAGGAGTGACGGGGTAAGTTCTGTCTCCTGGAAAAATCCACAGTATGGGCTTAGATCCAACTCTTTCCCCTCTCTGCTGGGGAGACTGATTCTTGGGCCCTGCAAGGAGACCAGAAAGGACTGAATGAGTCTCTAGGTGTCTACCAATTGTTCCTACAAACGAAGGGATAGGAACAGTCTGTAATGAGTCCCAGGTGTGAGAGGCCAAGTGACAATGAGAATCACAGAGCTCTCAACACCCAGCCTCCAAGGGCTAACAGAAACACAGTTAGGCACTTTTGAGGAAGACGGAAATTACGCTAGCATTTTGGTCTCCAACTTCAGTGCGCATCAGAATGAATGCTCCTAAGGGCTTTGTGAAAACGCAGATCTCTGGGTCTTACCAGAGAGTTTCCGATTTACTAGATGTGGGGTGGGGCCCAGGAGTTTGCATTTCTAACGAGTTCCCAGGTGATGCAAATACTGCCCACGAGGGGACCCCATTTGGAGAGCTACTGTGATATTATAGAAGTTTCTAAGGCATGGTGCAGAATGAGTCACATCTGGGTTCCAATCCTGGGTAAGGCCAAGGAGGGGAAAGCTTAAACCTGCTTTAGCTTTTGGTTTTCAAAACAAATGGGAACTAAAATATAGTCCCTACACTCCAGGAATACACATGGAAAGAAAAAATATAGCTGGGGGTGGTGGCTCACGCCTGTAATCCCAGCACTTTGGGAGGCCAAGGCAGGAGAATTACTTGAGCCTGGGAGTTCCAGACCAGCCTGGGCAACATAGCAAGACCCCATATCTAAAAAAAAAAAATTCAGGGTGGTGACAGCAGAGCTGTAAACCAAGAGCCCTGACTGCTGGTCCGGGGACAATATTTAGAGAACCTTTGCTTTAGACTTTCCACTTAATTAGGCTAAGACTACCCCAGATGGCATTAATAATAATAATAATTTAGAAATTGCCCCATTTCCTCCAGAATTTACAAGAGATTTCTGTGTCTCCAGGATGGCCCCATAGACGATCACAGGGGCTGAGTTTCTCACCAAGATGTGGATGTTGAAGGCAAATCAACCATCAAGAATTTCAGGGAGACAGTCAGTGCAGTTTCTGGACAAGACATATTTTTAAACAAGAGACAAAGTGTCCTTCTTTCTGGTCTGGCGAGGGTGAAAATTGTGCTGATAGGGGACGTGTGGTCTGTTTGTAGACGGTGTTTATTATTCCCCCTGGTCCTAGGGGCCTTATATCCCAAACTACTCATTAGCCAAATTGTTCTGCTTTCATTCCAGTCCCGCAGCAGAGGGATGGAGACTGCTGGCTTGCCAGTTACCCGAGGGACGGCAAGCATGTGCCCACTCCCCTCGCCTGCCTCTGTTCTGTTCCAGAGTTGAGGCTCACAGCCAGGGGCTGACCAAGATGCCCAACAGCAATGACAATCACCTTTTGCCACATCCCACTGGTACTGGAAGTCCCCTTATCTTCTAAATATATGTTTAAAATACATATGAAAATCTGTACCTGTAATCTCAGCACTCTGGGAGGCTGATGTGGAAGGATCACTTGAGGTCAGGAGTTCGAGACTAGCCTGAGCAAGAGCGAGAACCACCCCCCCCATCTCTACTAAAACTAAAAATAAATTAGCCACGCAACTAAAAATAGAAAAAAATAGCCAGGCGTGATGGCACATGCCTGTAGTCCCAGCTACTCGGGAGACTGAGGCAGGAGGATCGCTTGAGCCCAGGAATTTGAGGTTGCAGTGGGCTAGGCTGATGCCACTGCACTCCAGCCTGGACAACAGAATAAGACTCAAACTCAAAAAAAAAAAAAAAAAACCCCAAAAATAAAATAAAATTTTTTTTAAAAAAAAATCTGTAATCTTAAAAATTCTCCCTGTATCCCAGTTGGAAACACTAATCATTGCCATCTCCACAGCTTCTAGATTTTTGTTCCAGGAGCATCTGCTCAGGGTAGCCCCTTTAATCCCACCCTAGGGCCAGGTTCTTGGTGAGGGCCGAACTCTGACCTTTTATCTCTTGCCCCGATTCCTTTCCTAGACCTGGTGGGTCATGCCCACAAACCATACAATCTCATTAAGTGGTTTTTTTTTTTTTAATTAACCCAGTATAATGTAGCTTACTTTCCAACTGGAATCTGAAATAGCGTCACATGACAGAAAGCAGCAGATACCCCTGCCCCCACCATCTTCACTAAAGCATTCCTTTCTACTGCGTCTACTGCACTGGGACTCAAGACTTTGGCAAGTATGTGATTAGAGTCCACTCTGTCTGCAAATTACAACGCCAAGAGAACAAGAACTTGTCCGTTTTTTTTTTTCCTGGTTACAAAAGGTAGAGATGTAAAAAAATAAAAAAATAAATTTAAAAAATAACTTGTCAGTCTTTGCTCACTGCGGCTTACTTACTTAACACCATGTGAGACCCAAATAAGAGCTGAATAAATATGACCAGTGTGAGCCAAGAAATTATTTCAACCTATGAGTTAGATGCTATGATCAAAACCACCTGTATTAAAATAATGTAAAGCCATAAGGTGAAAATAGTAATAAGAGTCTGATTTCTGTAAAAGTATAGCTATCGCCAGAAGTTAACCAGCCATTGTTCCCCAATTTCCCCATCGCCCACCGCGGTAACTGCTTACACTTCGGTGGCACGTGCCCCCTTCTTGACAGGGGCAAGATTTGTGACATCTCCAACCACAGCGTCTATAGATAGCATCACTATTGTAAGATCTAAGACTGGGCTTTGAGCTATTTTTAAGACTCTGCCTTCAGGGTCAGGGGGACCCACTGACACCAACTGGATCCGTGGGCATGCGTGGGAATGGATCCAGCAAGCCTTGAGACCTCCCTACCCAGGAAATGTCCCAGCTGAGAAGATGATTTCCGCTTCCCAACCCGATGAGTTTCGCCCCCAGCCAATGAGCAGAGCCCGTTCCCCAGCCTTTTGTTGGCCAAACCACCTTTAAAAACTTTAGCCTCCAAATTCTTGGGGAGATGGATTTGAGAAATTACTCCCATCTCCTCGCCTGGTACCTTGCAAAATAAATGCTTTCTCCACTACAACTCCTGCTGTTTCCATATATTAGCCTTTATTGGGCTGTGGGCAAGGGACCGGGCAGGGCTGTCATAATGGAGATGAAGAAATCGATTATTAGAGGCAATGACTTGCTAGGAAGTCAGCAAAAGTTCTGATGTGTAGCAGCGGCTGAATTCCGTGGTGTAAATTCTCTCACCAGTACATTTCAAGAATTTCTTTTTAAATTTTATTTATTTATTTATTTTGAGACAAGGTCTCACTGTGTCACCCAGGCTGGAGTGCAGTGACATCGTCGTAGCTCACAGCAACCTCAAACTCCTGGGCTCAAGGGATTCTCCCGCCTCAGCCTCCCGAGTAGCTGGGACTACAGGCACGCGCCACCACGCCCAGTTAATTTTCCTATTTTTAGTAGAGACGGGGTCTTTCTCAGGCTGGTCTCAAACTCCTGACCTTAAGTGATCCTCCTGCCTGGGCCTCCCAGAGTGCTGGGATTACAGGCGTGAGCCAGTGCAACGGGCCCCCGTATTGTTTGTTAATTCATATTATTTTTATTGTTGTACTGTTGTTTTTTAAATTTCTTTGATTCAAGATTGTTTGAATCCATGAATGTGGAATGTGTGGATATTGAGGGCCAATACATGTGTGTGTGTGTATATATATACACACATATGCATGTGTCTCTGTGTGCATATATATAATTATAGTTGCCTATATGTCTGTAGTCTTGACTTTCATAGGAATTGAAATCAGTATGCTGAAGATGCATCTGTACTCCTGGGTTCACTGAAGCACTGTTCACAGTAGCCAAGCTATGAAATCAACCTAAGTGTCCGTCAACAAATGAATCGATAAAGAAAACACAGTCTCTATACACAACGGAATACTATTCAGCCTTAAAAAAGAAGGTAATTCTGTCATTTGTCACAACACGGATGAACCTCCAGGACATTATGCTGAGTGAAATAAGCCAGGCACAGAAAGGCAAATACTGCATGGTCTCACTCAGATGCTGAATCTAGAAAAAGCTGATCTCACGGAAACAGAATAAAATAGTGGTTACTGGAAGCTGGGGTGGTTAGGGTGGATGAGGAGCTGTTGGTCAAAAGATGTATAATCACAGTTAGACAGAGAGAATGAGCTCAAGAGATCTATTGTCCACCATGGACGATATTAGCTATAGTTAATGACCATATATTGTATTCTTGAAAAATGCAAGTGTTAAGTGTTCTCAACACTTTTCTTTTCCCACACCTAAAATATAGTCAGGATTCATGATATCATTGAATACATAGATTTGCCATTGGCTGAACCTAAAAAAAATGACTAAAAAACCAATTGGAGAAATACGGTGAGCCTACAATTTGCAAGGTACGAGAAATGGAGGGGATCAGACTCAGGTGGAGGGAGGTGGATAGCTTACAACTGGCCTCATAGGGTCAGGGAAAAAGCCGTCCTGAATTCCGCCCTTGCAGAGTTTTGGTCTTTGAGGATTTGCACTGCTCTGGGATCGGAATGATAATAACATCGTTTGACTAATGAGGAGCTGTGGATATTGGTCCCTCAAGGGTTGAGATACTTCCAATAGTCTAGTCTGTCTGTTACACCCACACTTAAAAGTCCTTTTCAGCTCATGCCTGTAATCTCAGCACTTTGGGAGGCTGAGGTGGGAGGATCGCTTCAGGCCAGGAGTTCCAGACCAGCATGGGCAACATAGCAAGACCCCTGTCTCTACTAAATAACATAAAATAAGTAAATTTTTTAAAAATTCCTTTCCCATTGAAGAAGCAACACACTCGAGGATCCTCCTAGATGTGATTCCACTTGCACAGAAGCCTGGTGTCCCTGTTAGTCTCTTTGTCCTTCCTGAGGACAGATCTTCAGTCTTCATCATTCAACATCTAGGAGAGAGTCAAACATCCTTCTTCAATGATGCCATCCAACCGAATGTCCCTTAATGTTTGGAAACAAGAACAGGTATTTCGCTATAAGTTTATCCAGGGTTATGTGAGGTGAGTACATGGATAAGATTGATTAGAACCAAGTCCCCGCGGGTCTCCTGCCTACCTGTCTTCCACCATCTTTACTTGTTCCGTTGTACCTTTTCTCCAATCCTCAAACAACGCCCCCCAACCCCCGCAGCTCTCCTCCCCTCTCTTTGCAACGACCAAGACCATTTTCCTTCTTTGCAGGAATACGATCCTTCCCGAACATGGTGACTGCTACAAAATGCTTTGACATGCACTTCATTCTCCTAAGCGGTGACAGCAGGGAGGCTTGATTAGTCCCACGTTATCTTCCGATTCCCGGTTTTCAAACACGCCTGTGTATTGTCTCTGCTGCCGGGCTGTGGAAACAACCTCCTTTTCCTGAGCAGTCATCTGCTTCCAAAATAGGAGACTGTTCTAAAATCCTCTGGCATTTCACCGTAATCGTATACTGTAGGTTAACAGGAGCGTGGGTGACAGTCACCTTACCTCCCCTTTCCTGCCACCTGACACGGTTTTTGTATTGTCTCCGTTCCTTGGCTCTGAGCTCTCTGGGGATCCACATACCATCGTCAAGCTGACTCCCAAGTCTCTCTGTTACTGTTTATAAAATTACCCAAACGTGGTAAATAATCAGAACAATGTAGACAGTGTCATTGTTTTCAAAAATGGCCGCCCCTTCACTCTTTGCAGAATTAACAAATGTTGACACTTTGTTAATTAGACTTCACACCTTTTTAAAAAAGTAACAACATAATATACACACAGAATCAACACCTTTTATATTGTCTTTGATTAGTCTTCCTCCCTTCCCACCCTGGTGTCTACCTCTGGTGCCGCTCCACCTGTTGGTCTAGAGAATATATATTTGTCGTCTTGTCAGCCTGTCTTTTCTTCGGATTTACCAACATCATGGAACCCAGAAACGAAACGACCGTTTCAGAATTCCTTCTGCTGGAGGTGACAGGGGACGCACAACTGCACCCCGTCCTCTTCAGCCTGTTCCTGTCCGTGTACCTGGTCACCGTCCTGGGAAACCTTCTCATCGTCTTGGCTGTCATCTCTGACTCCCACCTCCACACCCCCATGTACCTCTTCCTCTCCAATCTGTCCCTCGCTGATGTCTGTTTAAGCACAGCCACCGTCCCAAAGATGCTGGCAAACATGCGAACCCGGAGTCAGGGCATCACGTACGCAGGCTGCCTCGCCCAGATGGGCTTCGTTCTGGTATCCGCTAGTTTGGAAAATTTTCTCCTGTCCGCCATGGCTTACGACCGCTACGTGGCCATCTGTCACCCTCTGAGATACGCGGTCATCATGAATTCTCGTCTCTGTGGCCTCTTGATCCTCTTCTCCCTGTCTGTTAGCATCATGGATACCCTGCTCCACGATCTGATGGTCTTGCGGCTGTCCTTCTGCACAGACCTGGAGATACCCCTCTTCTTCTGCGAGGTCGTGCAAGTCATCAAGCTCGCGTGCTCTGATACCCTCATCAATAACATCCTGATATATTTTGCAGCTGGTGTGCTTGGAGGTGTTCCTCTGTCTGGGATCATTTTCTCTTATACTCAAATAGTCTCCTCTGTTTTGAGAATGGCATCAGCCAGCGGAAAGTATAAAGCCTTCTCCACCTGCGGCTCTCACCTCTTGGTTGTGTCCCTGTTCTACGGGACAGGTTTGGGTGTGTACATCAGTTCCGCGTTTACGCGCTCTCCCAGGAAGACAGCAGTGGTTTCGATGATGTACACCGTGGTCACTCCCATGACGAACCCCTTCATCTACAGCCTGAGGAACAGGGACATGACGGAAGCTATAAGGAAACTCTTGGGTAGGACACCTTCTTTTCTGTGATTGCGTCATCTGTTTGGGGCTAGGCTTTCTAGAACGCCAGCCTCTGGTAATCACCATTCCGCACTCCACTTCTATGAGTTTAACTTTTCTTAGATGTCACATAGATGTGAGACCGTGCGATATTTGTCTTTCTGTGCCTGGCTTATTTCACTTAGTGTAATGCCCTCCATGTTTACCCACGGAGGGGTAAAGGTAGAGTTAAGGGAGAGCTGTTAGCACATGGTACAAGATTTTTAGCTAGACAAAAGCAAGAAGTTCTGAAATCTATTGCACAGTGTAACTACAGTTAATAATTATGTAATATCTATTTCAAAATTGTGAACAGAGTACATTTGGAATGCTCTCACCACACAAAAAAATTATGCCAGGTGCGGGCTATGTGAATTAGCCTCATTTAATCATCCTATAATGTACACATATAGTCAAACATCATGTCGTGCTCCATACATATACACAATTATTATTTGTAGATTAAAAATAAAATAAAAAAATTGTCCTGCAGTGAAATGCGGTTTTTGAGTACCAGTTCCTTGAATTGCAACTTATGTGTAGATTCCTGCAACTCCCGCCACAATCAGTCAAGATGCAGAGCAGTGACATCACCCCATGATAAACCGCCCTGTGCCCCCTCTCCGTAGGCACACGCTCTGCCACGCCTCGTGCCTGTGAACTAGCCCCCAGTTCTCCATGCCTCTCATAATATCCTACAAATGGGATCATATGTTCCCCAAATCTGCTCATGGATCCTTACGGCAGCTTCGTTCATAACTGACAAAATATGAAACAACCCAAGTGTTCTTCCGGGGGGATGGATGCATACATCGCGGTCTATTCTAATCGAATACAACATAGCCATAAAAAGGCAGCAGCTACTGACACACGCAGCAACTTGTGTGAGTATCAAAGGCAGGCGGACTCCTAGAGCAAACATTTATTTTAAAATCGTTATCGCGCCACTTTTATAAGTGGAATGTCACCCGGAATGGATTTATGTTGTGATGACTGATTTTGGAGATTCATCCTCCTAGGATCCTTGTCCCCCCGGGTGTTTACATTTTGATTTGCAGATTCTACTTGAATTGCTATAGGTGTTTCCCTCTCTCTCTGCCCGTGCGTGCGTTCATTGTTTCTCAGCTAACGGTTTCACGGTTACCTTTACCAGTCGCCAGTCCTTTAAAATTGGTTCCACCTAATGACCGATTCTCCTGCCTGATGACATTGAGACTGTCAAAGAATTCAGCCATGGAGCCAGCAGGGAGCGTGGTTCAGTTCTTCCTTGAAGGATTTTTTTTTTTTTTTAAACTCTCGGCTGTTCTAGGTCCCGTTATAAGTCGGGGCAGTGTCCACAACTATTGTGATCACTCACATTTCTTTTAAAAATTTTTTTTTATTTCAGCATATTAAGAAAGTACAAATGTTTAGGTTACATAAATTGCCTTTACCCCACCCGAGTCAGAGCTTCAAGCGTGTCCATCCCCCAGATGGTGCGCACCGCACCCATCAAGTATGAATATAGCATCCCCTCCTCCCCCTAGGAGTAACACTCACATTTCTTTCTTTAAAAGTTTTTAGTTTTTAATTACTACAGGAACATAGTAGTAGTATATATTTATAAGGGACATATGATGTTTTACAGATAAACGGATAAAGAAATGGGGGTACATAAACACAACAGAATATCATATAGTCACAAAAAAGAATGAAACCCTGCCATTTCCAACAACATGGATGGAACTGGTAAACACCACGTTAAGTAAAATAAACCAGGTACAGAAAGACAAATCTCACATGTTCTCACTCATATGTGGGAGCTAAATATTAAAAACAATTGATCTCACATTTTTGAATAACAAAGCTCTACCCGTGCTCTTGACTTTTTATATTTTATATCGCTACGTCTTTTTCTATTTTATTTCTTATCTATTTGCAGTGAATAGGGTTAAGATTATGAAAGATGTCATTACAACACCCTCTTGTCTCTTACCGGTTTTAAAATAGCAAGACTACCGTGGGTTAAGAAAGTTCACACAGAAGTATTTAACAAGAGGGAACAATAAATGGACAAACACGTGAAAATATTTAATTCTTCGAAAATAAAAATTTTTAATCAAATATCTTTTTCCCCATAAGCCTTTTGCATTCCTATAAATTAAGTATCGGTATGGAATACCCTCTCCATGCATTAAAGGATGGCTGAAATATGGCTAAACGGACTGAGATTATACTTGTACACTAGTGCTTTGTCATGATACTGTCATTTCTCAGAATTCTATTAAAAATCAAGGTCTAGGCCAAGCGTGGTGGCTCATGCCTGTAATCCTAGCACTCTGGGAGGCCGAGGTGGGAGGATCGCATGAGTTCAGGAGCAAGAGTGAGACTCTATCTTTACAAAAAAAAAGGAAAAATTAGCCGGGCATGGTGGCATTTGCCTATCTGTGGTCCCAGCTACTAGGGAGGCTGAGGCAGGAGGATCGCTTGAGCCCAGGAGTTTGAGGATGCAGTGAGCTATGATGACGCCACTGCACTCTAGCCCGGGGGACCGAGCAAGACCTTGTCTCAAAAAATAAATACATTAATTAATTAGTTAATTTAAAAAATCAAGATCTATAATTTCAACCCATACTCCCTGAAAGTGAAGAAAAATGTATATAGAAACTATCCTGATGGAATTTTAAAAGATGATCATGATCTATGTAGATCTGTCTGGAGTGATCAGAGACAGAGTGGTCACAGAGAACTGGTTAGACTCTGCTGTATAAGATATACCCAGCAAAGATTAAAGTTCAGGGAACATTTAAATGACTCTTAGAGAGGAAAGCCCTGTATGTTTGCTTTTTAGAATAACGTACATATATTTTTAAATTATTTATACACACACATATAAACCCTATGTTCACACCAAAAATGGGTTTCAGACTATTTAGATATCGTGGATTATTCAAAGATGACTTTGTCCACACCTAAGAAGGCTGGACCACAATTAGAGAAGAATGGTGTGTCCAGGTGTGCCAGGTACATGAAATGCAGGTGGACAGACACAGACGGAGAACAGCCCATGGTATACACCTGGCCTCTAGGGTCAGGGAAGCAGCTATCCTATATTTCTCCCTTTTAGAGTCTTGGTCTGTAAGGATTTAAGTGTCCTGGGATCACAGTAACGATAAAAATTCCTTGGCTAATGAGGAACTTTGGAAATTGAGCCTTTGGGGACACAGAGTCGGTAGTGTCTCTATGACCACCTCATTCATCCGTTCTTCCCTAGCAAAGAAATAGCACACCTCAGGCCAGGCCTACAATCCCATCCCTTTGGCAGGCTGAAGCAGGAGGATCGCTTGAGGCCAGGAGTTTGAGACCAGCCTGGGCAACATAGCGAGACCCCCATCTCTATGAAAGAAAGAAAGAGCCCACCTGAGCCTCTTCCTATAGCTGATTGCTCTTACCTGGGATCCCAGAGCCTCACTCAGTTTCTCTGCCCTTCGTGAAGACACTTCTTCCATCTGCTACATCGAGAGATATCAAGCATCATTCCACTTTGATGCCAACCAGGTACTGTAAGATACCCTTAGTAAATGTTCAGATATGAGCTGGGTGTTTACTACAATTTCATCCAGATGGTAAACTGTGAAAACAGTACATATATCTAATGATCAGACCCTAGTGACCCTTGGGTCTCCTGCCAAACTGTCGGTCATTCTCTTCATATGTTTTTCTTGTACATTTGCACCGCTACTCAAGATACCTGTCATCAACTAATCTCATACCTCAGTTCCTACCATGGCCAGGACCATTTTTGTCCTGAGTCAAAATCTGCCTCTTCTAAAGCAGAACAACTATTATAAAATCCTCTGACATGTACCAGCAGTCCTGTGGTTGTAGGGAGCAAGATGTTTGGTAAACGTTCCCTTATCTTCCCATTTCTGGTTCTTGATGTATCTTCCTATTATCTCTGTTTTCTGCCTCTGGGGATCCATGTAGAATTTTAAAGCTGCCTCCCTAGTCTGTTTCTCTTTATAAAAGCACCAAACATTTTAGATAATCAGAACAGCAAGGATGGCATTATTTTATTTTAGAGACAGAGTCTTGCTCTGTTGCCCAGGCTGGAGTGCAGTGGCATCATCACAGCTCACAGCAACCTCAGACTTCTGGGCTCAAATGATCCTCCTGCCCCAGCTTTCTGAGTAGCTGGGACTATAGGTGCTCACCACCACAACCAGATAATTTTTCTATTTTTTTTTAGAGGTGGGGTCTGGCTATGTTGTCCAGGCTGGTCTCAAACTCCTGAGCTCAAACGATCCTCCCAGAGTGCTGGGATTACAGATGCGGGCCAGTGTACCCAGCCAAGGATGGTGTAATTTTAAAAAATAATCACTCCTTAACCCTTTCCAGAATTTACATTGTGGACCCTCTGCTATTGAAGCTTCAGGTTTTGCAAAAGCAATTAAACATTTACACAGAGAGAAGGCTTCTGTATCCCTCTCCACTAGGTCTCCTTCACTTGCAAGGACGGTGTTTCTGTCTGGGGATGTGTCATCTGCTGCTCTAGAAAGCGCACATTTTACGGTCTCGTTGTCCCATCTTTTTCACCAGATTCATCAACAACATGGAACCCAGAAACGAAACGACCGTTTCAGAATTCCTTCTGCTGGAGGTGACAGGGGACGCACAACTGCACCCCGTCCTCTTCAGCCTGTTCCTGTCTGTGTACCTGGTCACCGTCCTGGGAAACCTTCTCATCGTCTTGGCTGTCATCTCTGACTCCCAGCTCCACACCCCCATGTACCTCTTCCTCTCCAACCTGTCCCTCGCTGACATCTGTTTAAGCACAGCCACCGTCCCAAAGATGCTGGCTAACATGCAAACCCGGAGTCGGGGCATCACGTACGCAGGCTGCCTCGCCCAGATGGGCTTCGTTCTGGTATCCGCTAGTTTGGAAAGTTTTCTCCTGGCCGTCATGGCTTACGACCGCTATGTGGCCATCTGTCACCCTCTGAGATACGCGGTCATCATGAATGCTCGTTTGTGCGGTCTGCTGGTTTCAGTTTCCCTGTCCCTTTGCTCCGCGGATGCCCTGCTCCACAGCCTGATGGTGCTGCGGCTGTCCTTCTGCGCCGACGTTGAAATCTCCCTTTTCTTCTGTGAAGTCGTTCAGGTCATCAAGCTCGCGTGCTCCGATACCCTTGTCAACAACCTTCTGATCTATTTTGCAACTTGCACCTTAGGTGGCATTCCTCTGTCTGGCATCATTTTTTCTTACACTCAGATAGCCGCCTCTATTTGGAAAATGCCATCGTCGGGCAGAAAGTATAAAGCGTTTTCCACCTGTGGGTCTCACCTGTCCGTTGTTTCCCTGTTCTATGGGACAGGTTTGGGGGTGTACGTCGGCTCTGCAGTTTCTGACTCTCCAAGGAGGACTGCGGTGGCTTCGGTGATGTACACGGTGGTCACTCCCGTATTGAACCCCTTCATCTACAGCCTGAGGAACAGGGACATGAAGGGGGCATTGAGGAAAGTCATAGGTAGGATACCTTCTCTTCTCTGATTGTATTGTCTGCTTAGGACGGGGGTTTCAAAATGAGTCAGAGGGACAGAAATACGAGTGCACTTAGAATGCCTGATTCTCCCATCTCTGTGTTCTTCTATATTAACTAGATAACAAAATGGGTAAGTAAATTTTAATTTGGGGGTTGAAACCTCATGTGCTCTTCATACAGCTATGTGATTTTTTTTTACAAAAACAGGTTCCATTCTCTAAGCTCAGTTTCTTCGGTTGTGTCCATAGACACTGAACCCTAGGCAAGGGTTACAGTGATGCTGCCAGAATGTTCTCAGAACATTAGCCGGGCGTGGTGGTGGTGGCACCTGCAGTCCCAGCTACTGGGGAGGCCGAGGCAGGAGGATCGTTTGAGCCCAGGAGTTGGAGGCTGCAGTGAGCTGTGATGACACCACTGTGCCCTACCCAGGGCGACAGAGCAAGACCCTTTCGCAAAAAAAAAAAAAAAAAAAGGGAAATAGAGGTCACATCTCATGGTGGCAGGGTGGCATATGGTCACATGCAAAGTCTGACATCCTGACTTCAAATGTACGTGAATTTTTATTGAAAAAATTTAAAACCCTCCCGAGCCCTCTCGTCTGTTCTGGCTATAGTCTCATTCTCTTATCCTTTTATGGCAAAACTCCTCAAAGGAGATCTCTCTACTCACTCTCTCCAACTCTTCTCCTCCCAGATTTTTTCTGAGGTCAATACAGTCGGGCTTGGACCAGATTTCTCATCCAGTAAGTTCATACTCTCTACTCCTGAGCTCAGCTTACTGACTTCTGCTGTTTTGTGACGTGCAGAATATACCAAATCCATCCAAATCCAAGAGTCAGCATGGCTAAATTCTTCCTGGGAGGCTTTCCTCAAACTTCCAGGTGTTCTAAGTCCACAGTCATGAGTTCAGGCTTCGTTTGACGCTTGCGTTCACCCGTATTTCTCAAATAACAAATTCTACCTCTGCCCTTGGCACCAAATCTCCTCCTATGACATTCAGTCCTCATTACGTAGAAAGAATAAGTACTTTCTTGCTTGTGGACATAAATTAATAAACCCCTTGGCTTCTGCCCACTCACCAAGCTATGTTTGAGTTCTATTTTGGTTTTTTGGTGCCTAGAACATTTTATCTTATTTTTTACACGTTACTATTCTCTTTGTAGTATACAGAAAATTTTACCTTGTTTTATAAGCCCATTGATTTATTTGTACACCTTATTTATTATTCACATTTTTCACAATGAAGGGGTTAAGATGGTGAAGAAAGTCATTACAATTTCATCCTGTCATGTTTCAAATAACATATCTTGTAAATTGTAAACTCACATAGGGTTAACCGGTTGTAAAATAAATTGATAAACATGGTAATATTGAAGTCCTTAAATATAAGGTTTTAAAATAAAGATTAACATGGAGTACCTTCTCTACCTATCAAGGGGTGGTTGAAATCTAGCCAAATCTAAATATTTGCAAACTATACATTCAACAAAGGACTAACATCCAGAATCTATGAGGAACTCAAACAAATCAGCAAGAAAAAAAAAAATAAACCACCCCAATCAAAATTGGGCAAAAGATAGGAACAGAAGTTTTTCAAAAGAAGATAGACAAATCACCAACAAACATTTTAAAAAATGCTCAACATCACAAATCATCAGGGACATGCAAATTATTAATAAAGCCACCGTGGGCTGCCACCTCACCTCTGTCAGAATGGCCACTATTTAAAAATAAAAAAAAAAACAATAGATGCTGGCATGGTTGCAGAGAGAAAGGAATGCTTATACACTGTTGGTGGGGCTGCAAATTAGTACAACCTCTGAGGAAGACAGTATGGAGATTCCTTGAAGAAACAAATGCAGGCTTGCTGCTCAATCCAGCAATCCCACGAGTGGGTATCTATCTAAAGGAAAAGACGTTATTTTATGAAAAAGATACCTACACTCGAATGTTGGTCATGGCACAATTCATAATTGCAAAGATATGATTTAACCTAAGTGCCCATCAATTCCTGAGTGCATAAAGAAAATGTGGTATATGTACACCATGGAGTACTACTCAGCCATAAAAAGGAATGAAATAATGTCATTGGCAGGAACTTGGATGTACCTGGAGACTATTATCCTAAGGGAAGTATCTCAGGAATAGAAAACCAAATACCCTATGTCCTCACTAATAAGTGGGAGCTAAGCACGTGGGCACAGGGAGATGCAAAGGATACTGGAAACCAAGAAGGGGTTAGAGTGAGAGGGCGGTGAGGGATAGAAATTTACCTATCGGGTACAGTGAACACTATTCCAGTGACAGGCACACCAGAAGCCCTGAGTTAATCAGCATACAAGTATCCATGTAACAAAAACTTTTGTATCCCCTAAATATTTTGAAATATAAATAAACAAATAAAAAGAAATCCAGCCAAATATACTGAGACTCTGAACACATTCGTATACTACTGCCTTTTGATGATTTTGTAGTCGAATTATACCCTAATTAAAAATGAGGAACCATAATTTCAACTCAAATCTCCTCGTGTGAAGTAGAATGTACATTGAAACTATTGTGACAAAACCTGGAAAAGGTATTTATTAAACTCTAAGCAGGGAATAATGGTCCTGTCTATATTTTTGGCAGTCAGTATTGATCAAAGAGAATGTGTTAGAATATATTAGAGAATATACTATGTTTTACCCTGTAAAACATAAAGAACAAAAATTACAGTTCAGCAAACATTCAATGACTCTTAAGAAGAGACACTCTCATGTTTGCATTTTTACAATATCCTAGCTAATGTCTGTAATTACAGTTGACCCCTATACAATGCGGGGGTTAGGGGTGCCAACCCCCTGCACAGTTGAAAATCTGTATCTAACTTCAGGCTCCCCCAAAACTTAACTAGTAATAGCCTACTGTTGACTGGAAGCCTTACCAGTACCATCAAAAATCAGTGAACACATATCTTTTTCCCACTCATTCTTCCAATGAAACACACATTTTGTATGTTATATGTACTGTATATACCATATTCATACAGTAAAGTAAGCTAGAGAAAACACTATTAGGGAAATGATAAGGAAGCAAAAATATATTTACTCTTAATGAAAATATATTTCGTTAAGTGGAAGTGGACCGTCATCTTCACATTGAGTAGGCTGAGGAGGAAGAGGAGGAGGGTTGGTCTTGCTGTCTCAGGGGTGGCAGAGCAGGAGGAGGTGGAAGGGGGGGCAGGAAAGACAGACACACTCAGCAGGACTTTTATTGAAAAAAAAAAACTCACGTAGAAGTGGACCCACACAGTGCAAACTGGTGTTGTTTGGTGTTGGTCAACTGTGTGTTATTCGGACTCACATATATACTCACAAATATATATTTTTTTCAGACCTGAAATAGGAACCAGGCATCTTGATATCATCAGATAGAGATGTAACTAAAGGGGACACTGGTATTTCTTAGGGAAGTAGTAGGTTTGCAAGATCCATGGAGCAAAGGTGAGCGGTAGCAATGGAAAAAATTGGATGGTGCACAGCCTGCCTCTGCATTCCTGAAGTCCTCACTTCTGTGGTCTTGGTCTTTAAGGATACTCACTCTGGGGATCAGAATGATGGTAACATAGCTGCTGTAATGAGGAGCTCTGGATATTGAGCCCTTTGGGATATAGAGACTGCTGTGAGTGAGGCTGTGACCACCTCCCTTAACAGCACCTGCCCAGTCAGGGAGCCACACCGAGCCGCCTTCCAGAGATGATCCTTCATGGCCAAGACCACCCCGTTGACTCATTCAGTCTGTCCGCACTTCCCGAGGCGAGATCATCCATCTTCAATATCCAGGTGAGATGTTGAGCATCATTCCTCTTGAAGCCACCTAGCTAACCTGAAGTCCTGTAGCTAATGCTTTGGAAATGAGGGCAGGTATTTTACTAGAATCTCATTCTGGGGCAGCAGTGAAGAGAGTACATGCATAGGATGATTAGAAACAAGTCTCCTGTGAGCCTCCTGCCTATCTTTTTTTTTTTCTTTTCTTTTCTTTTGTCTTTTTCTTTTTTTAGAGACTAAGACTCACTCTGTCACCCAGGCTGGAGTGCAGTGGCACAATCATAGCTCACTGCAGCCTCCAAATACTGGGCTCAAGTGGCTGGGACCACAGGCACACACCACCACACCCAAACAGTTTTTTAATTTTTTTTTTTAGAGATGGGATCTTGCCATGTCGTCCAGGCTGGTCTTGAACTCCTGGCCTCAAGCAATCCTCCTGCCTCAGCCTACCAAAGTGCTGGGATTCCAGGCTCACATGAATATCAGTATCATCAACATTTCTGTCCTTATTTTTCTACATGATCAAGATTCCCAGAAGGAGTTTTAGTGAATAAACTCTTCCCTGATATCTCACTTATCCTGTTAGGAATATTGTCTCTTTCCTCTTTCTTCAACTGACCCAAGGTATCACTTCCTTCTCAGGAGTAAAAAGTGCCACCTGCAATTATTCATGATAGAAAAATAAAACGACACGAAAGAAAATGTCAGGATGCAGGTCCGATGTGCCAAGCACCATGTTGGTTGCTTTGGTTTTATTCATTTCTCATCATGAAATGTCCCCAAAGGTTTTTTTCCCACCTTCATTATAAGTATAATTGATGAATAAAAAGTGTCTACATTTAAGATATACGTGATGATTGGATATATGTGTAGCTTGTAAAATGATTATCACAATTAGACTAATTAATACATGCATTATGAGGTTTCCTTTATACAAATAGGACACCCAGGATTCTCATACAGTTGTTTTTTGTTTTTTTTCCCACTCACAAAGCAAGTGCTGGATCTTGAATTAAATTCAGAGTGTGTGAGTCTAATATTACACCAGACGATAAACAGTCAGAGCTACTTCTGTCTCCCCCTGGAGAGCGAGACCATTGCTGTGCGGAAACACTTCTGGTTGGGTGCTTGATTATCTTATAAGTAACTTACCAGTCTGCGCTGTCAGTCTCTAACTTCTGAAGACCAACAAATTGTTTTTATTTTCATGCGCCTTCTTAGGAGTCAATGTCATCCATTCTTTCTCTCCTTAACTGCTTTCTAAAAAGAGGATATAGCACCCATCACCTTAAAGGAAGACATCCCTTGAGGTGAGACAGAGAATCTCATAAATACAGTTACCCATCTTCTCTTAGAATTAATTGCTAAAAGGTCAGGTGCAATGGCTCACACCTGTAATCCAGCACTTTGGGAGGTGGAGGCAGGAGGCTCGCTTGAGGCCAGGCACTGGAGACCAGACTGGGCAACATAGTGAGACTCTGACTCTACAAAAAGTAAAAAATAAGCTGGGTGTGGCGGTGCACACTTGTAGTCCCATGTACCTGGGAGGCTGAGGCAGGAGGATCGTTTGAGCCCAGGGGTTCAAGGCTGCAAAGAGCTATGATCTCGCCACTGCACTCTAGCCTGGGTGACAAAGGGAAAACTTTCTCTTAAAAAAAAAATAAAAATAAAAAAAATTAATTGCTAAAGGAGATGACTTGAATTTCCATGGAAGAGTCTTATGAACTTCAAGTTTAAAGGCCACACGTTCTAATCTTTGCTCAGGTCCACCTGGATGGATATCATCCACCTGCTACGACTAAATTTATGGTAGATACGTGGACCTACCTCCAAGGCAAGGGAAAGGCTTGAGGCTTTGTTCAGGAAGAAAATATTGAAATCATAAAAGTAAGTTATGAGATCTGAGTGATCGTTTAGAAATACTAATTTTGTGCCCTTCAGAGAGGCATTAACAATGATTGGTCAAGAGAGTCAGCTCAGTTGTTCAACAGCTGGAGCTCAAACCCAGTCTCTGCCCATCTGTGTATTTCCCATCCGTGATGTAACCTCACCTTACCTAAGTGATCGAGGGTAAAGGGTAAAGGGTAGGGGTGATGGTATGCTCTAACACACCTGTCATTTGACAAGGCCTTCGGACGGTTCTGAGACAAATCGAAGTTTGGGAACTGTTGCTCTGGAAGTCAGATCTCATAATTTCATTCTCGTCTTTGTGTTTGTTTGAGGGCATAGGATAATTCTGATCGACAAGTCATGTCTTGGACTTTGTTTCATCCTCAGCACTTAGAACAATGCATGAAACAGACTTCGAGTTTAATAAAATCTTGTTTCAATAAAGGAAATGGAGGAAAGAGCAGAATGCATCAAAAAAACATCTAGAGGGGTCACGAAAGCACAGACCAGTGGTTCTCATCCCCCGTGTGTATCTGCAAGGAGTCTGGAGTTGGGAACCAAAAATTTGCATTTCTAACATGTTTCCAAGTGATGCTGCTGGTTCACACATTTTATTATGTTTCATTGCATGTTTTTTGTCAGATTCGTCGGCAACATGGAACCCAGAAACCGAACAGCTGTTTCAGAATTCTTTCTCCTGGGACTGACAGAAGATCCCGAACTGCAACCCCTTCTGTTCAGCTCATTCCTGTCCACGTACCTGGTCACGGTGCTGGGGAACCTGCTCATCATCCTGGCCGTCAGCTGCAACTCCCACCTGCACACCCCCATGTACTTCTTCCTCTCCAACCTGTCCTTGGCCGACATCGGTTTAAGCACGACCACCATCCCAAAGATGCTGGCGAACATCCACAGCCAGGATCAGAGCATCACTTACGTGGGCTGCATCACCCAGGTCTGCTTCGTCTTGGTTTTTGCTGGCTTGGAAAATTGCCTCCTGGGAGTGATGGCCTATGATCGCTATGTGGCCATTTGTCACCCCGTAAGGTACACGGCCATCATGAACGCCCGCCTCTGTGGCCTGACGATTCTACTCTCTCTGTGTCTCAGTGTCACGAATGCCCTGCTGCTCAGCATCACGGTCTTGCCGCTGTCCTTCTGCGCAGACCTGGAGATACCCCTCTTCTTCTGTGAACTCGCCCAGGTCCTCAGGCTCGCCTGTTCTGGTACCCTCATCAACAACATCCTGATATATTTTGCATTTTGCGTATTAGGAGGTATTCCTCTGTCTGGGATAATTTTCTCTTATGCTCAAATAGTCTCCTCTGTTTTGAGAACGACATCAGCAAGTGGAAAGTATAAAGCCTTCTCCACCTGCGGCTCTCACCTCTCTGTGGTGTTCTTGTTCTATGGGGCAAGTTTGGGGGTGTACATCAGTTCCGCCGTTACTGACTCACCCAGGAAGACGGCAGTGGCTTCGGTGATGTATTCTGTGGTCCCTCAGATGGCAAACCCCTTTATCTACAGTCTGAGGAACAGAGACATGAAGGAAACCTTGAGGAAACTCACGGGGAGGATGCCTTGTCTTCCGTGATGTGACGTTTGCTTTGGACTTGGGTTTCTAGAACGAGTCAAAGTGACAGAGCACCCGGTGAGCCAGAATGTCCGAATCTTCCATCACCAAGTTCTTCTACAACATCTAGATGGTATAAAGACGAAGCATGTTTCTACGTGGGCTGGAAATCTGACTTTGATTTTTTTGCCTGTGTCAGGTTTCAGTCTGGAACTGTCCTGTCCGTTCTTGGTGCATTCGTGGATGAAGAATGACCAGACACACCACAGTTAGGCAACCGTGAAAACGAGGTTTATTGAGGAGAGAGAGATAGGATTACAGGGCAAGACCAAGACATAGGTTGACAGAGCATGGTACACATGCCATGGATGACGACCGGACCCACTGTCACAGCCGGGCAAGCAAAAGGAAGGGCAAAGAGAGAGAGATTGGCTATGGTCTGCATCTTGTTTTATAACGCCTGCCTAGGGACCTCTGTCATGGTTCAGAGGTCACCATGGAGCCACTTTGCTTGGACAGTTGGGAGTCACATGACCTGAGCCTTCACTACGCATGTGGGTTCTAGGTCACTTTCCAGACTTCACAGTACCCATGCGGCTTGGCCCGTGGGCTGGCAAGTCCTCTGCATCCTTTCGCAGCTGGCGCCAAGTTCTGATTGGCAGATCCATAGGATAATCCCTCCTCCCCCAGGTATGGAGAATCAGGGTTGGGCAGGACCAAGATGGGGGCAACAGCACCCACTTTCACCCCCAGAAGACCCGGAATCCCTTGCTATCTACTTAACATCTAGATCTGTGATGATTGACAAATGATTTCAATTCTCTTAGACTCGGTTTCAGACAAAGAAAAGCTGTAGAGGGTGGATAGCTCAGGAAAAAGACCTAAGGGAGCCTGTTGTTGTATCTGGAGACGAGCTTCCACCTTATTGCATAATTAGGGTCATGTCAGTTGCACCCCAGCTGTAGGTCTGCGGCAGAGCCATGGAGCTAAGATTCTATGCCCTATGTATCAATTAGTGGGGCCAATCACTGGAAAACTATATTCTTCTGAGACAACATTAGCATCGGCCATACTCAGCTTTGTCATCTAAAAATTAGCACAATTGGATTAGCTCAGTGGTTTGAGATGATTGTAAGCTATTTGAACTTCATCGGTTTGAAACTCCATCAGTTTAAGATTCCAATTTTAAGAAAGAAACCTAACTCTTTTGTTGTTGTTGTTCTTTTGTTTTGTTTTAACTCCTCTTACTGTCACGCCCAAGGAAGCTTCACTGTCAGATACTTGAACAATAAAGGGAGTTACCTTTGTTACACAGACTTCAGAGGTAGGAAAGGCACCAAGATAGGGAGGAGGGATTTTTTCAGTCCCCATGCGGTGGTGTCACCATGCTACTGGTTTTATTCTGGGTCACCGGGTGCAAGTGTCATATCCAGAGGTGATTCCCAGAGACCAAAAACTGAGCGCCCTTCCCTGGGGCAGTTGATAATAGTTTTTTCTAGGGAGTCAACCAGAAGACACCTGTGTTGTGAGTTGAATGTCGGCCCTCGACACTATATATCCACATCCTAAGACCAGCCTGAGCAAGAGCCAGACCTCCGTCTCTACTAAAAATAAGAAAAATTAGCCAGGCATTGTGCATGTGCACCTGTAGTCCCAGCTACTCGGGAGGCTGAGGCAGGAGGATCCCTTGAGCCCAGGAGTTTGAGGTTGCAGTGAGCTATGAGCACGCCACTGCCCTCTACCCAGGGCGACAAAGTGAGACTCTGTCTCAAAAAGGAAACAAACAAACAAAAACCCCATGAACCCTTAATGTGAAACATATATATATATATATGTAAGGATGTTATTGTGATGAAATTGGAAAAGGTGGTCATGAAACTCTCAAGACGGATGAACGAGTCTGACTATATTAATCACAGTCAGAGTCGATTACAGGTTATAGATTAGAATCCACTGTATTAAATATACAGAATGAAGACTAAGGTTCAGGAAACATTCAGTGACTCTTACAAGGAAATATCTGAGTGTTTGCATTTTTACACTATCTGTATTTATAGGTGTATTTTGATACCCACATATGTATAAACTATGTTTCCATGCCTAAAACTAGAATCAGATTTCAGAGATGGTATTGCTTGTGTCTACAAAAAAAGAAGACTGGATTCCAATTAGAGAGGATGGTATAGGCACGTGCGCCGGTGTGTGACGCTGAAGCAGGAGACACAGGTGGAGAGAAAGGAATGAGTATCTTGGCTTTGCAGGGCAAGGGAATCAGCCATCCTGAATTCTGCCCTTCCAGAGTCTTGGTCTGCAAGGGTTTACAGAGCCCTGGGATCCTGATGCCAATAAAAGAATTTCTCTAATGAGGAACTTTGAATATTGGGCCCCCGGGGATCCAGAGAATACATGTAGTCTGTGACCACCTCACTCCCCAGCCCTTCTGAGTCAAGAAGCAGCACCTGATCACCTGGTCGTCTCTTCTCAGAGACGATCTCCACCTGTCCTTCCTGAGGACAGATACTCTGTCTCCATCACTCACCATCCAGGGGAGATGTCAAGCATCATTCCACAATAACGCCAGCCAGGTAACCCAAAGTCCTTTAAACAATGCTTTGGAAATGAGGGCAGGTGTTTTACAGGACAATTTCATCCAGGTAAAACTGTGAGGGAAACATACACACAGGATTGTCCGAACCAAGTCCCCCATGGACCTCCTGCCTAACTGTCGTCATCATGAGATGGTTGTTTTTTTTTTTTTTTTGATATCTTTGTAAAAATACTCATGCAGCTCTCATCCTGCTAGTCTTCTAATTTGCTCACATAATGAAAGGAGCTATTTTCCCCTCGAGCATAAACCCTCCCCTTTGTAAACAGGATGGCTGCTATAAAATCCTCTGACATTATGTGTGTCCTGGTGGGGGTGGAGGGGAGAGATGTTGGTCAGCTTCATCTTATTATCTTCCCATCGTCTTCCCATACTTCTTCCTACAGAAGAGCTGTGGCGTTATCTCTGTTCACCGGCATCTCCGGGGCAGGAAGTGTAGACCCAGGCAAACCCAGTAGCCTGCTCTCCCTCGTCCACCTGTTCCTTTTTATAAAGCTACCAAATATGTTTCATTAAAAGAACAGAACAGATATCGTAATAATAACAACATAATGTGACACCGTGCATTCACTTACAGAATCAACAAATGTTCATGATCTATTAGCTTTGGGTCTCATTTTTTTAGTTAAAAAAAATAATGTACTTACAGAAGACACCCTTTTCCTGTTCCTCTCTGTTCCCCTCCTTACCTTCTCAGGGGTAACTCCCATGGGCAGGTAACCCTTACACGTTTTGTATATGTTTCCGTAAGTACATATAGGATAAAAGACAAACACCACGTATTATCAACTAGAAAGCGGAGAAATAAATTATGTTGTAACAATGGAGGGCGTACTTCAAGGTAGTTAAAATTAAGCAAACCTGAGTGTATCGACATTAATTAAATATATATACATTAACTAAGAAAGCCAATTATAAAATAGCGTGCACAGTGGCAGATTCTGTCTACATACAGCTTTTTAAAATGAAAAAACTAAACAGCGCAATTGCTCTTGGAATAATAATACCAAATATAGCAAAAGTGCACGGACATAACACCTATCAAGTGAGTGTAGCGGTGCCTTCAAGGAAGAGAAAGAATCGAGATTGTACAAATATAGGATGTGAGGGGCTCAGGTTTACCTTATTATTTATTACAATAAAAATTCTTAAAGCGAGGATGGTGATGTGTAAATATGACGGTGACTGGCGGGTACCCAACCCTTCATTAATATTCACTATACTTTTTATTATTGAATATAGATAAAAATAATACTTACGTAGGTTTTAAAAATCTTTAAAATATTCTCAGGCTGTAGACTTCATACCATAGAGATTTTTTTCTCTTGTAGGTTTTCATTGCTTGTACCGATTGCTACATCCAATTTGTTTCATTATTTAATTCCTTTGAGCTACTACTGCATGTCCATTCCAAATGAATACTGGTGTCATTGATATTTCTTTCCGTTTCCCTGGACACAAACAATATTCCCAGTGGGAGTTTCAGCACACACACCCATTTCTGCAATTTGTAGTTATTATGCCAAAGACATTATCTCTCTAGGTTCTCTTTCTTCAACTTCCCCACTGATCACTTCTTTCTATAAGGGAAGCGTGCCAGGTACTGTTGCTCATGGCAGAAAAAAACAAATCCTTATCAGAAATGTCTCTAAGGTCCCCTGTACTGAACGCTGTGCTATTCAGTATACCGGAGACTTCGAGATAGTTCTCGTCATACAAATTGGGGCACTTGGCCACTCACACTGTTGGAGAATTTCCCCATATGCAAAGCAAGTGCCGGAGCCTGGCTTCAGCTCAGATGACGTAGTCTTAAGTATTACACTATTGATTGATACTCTGACGGCGAATTCTGTGTCTCCCCCAAGGAGAGACGCAACCATGCTCTACAGGGACATTGCTGCATGCCAGCTAGTGTCATCTTGTAAGTCTCTGTCTTCCAAGGACCAACAGATTGTTGCTATTTTCACCTGCCTTTTTAGGAACTTAACACACTTCCTTCATTTTCCCATTCAGCTGCCTTTTAGAGAAAAAAAAAAATCCTATGCCATCTGTAAGTTTAGGGGAAGAACTTCCCTGAAAATGAAACACAGTTCCAACCTCATTCTGATCCTTCAGTTCATTGGAAGGCATGCAATCATTCTAAAGGAAGGAAGTCGTGGCTTCTTTGCTGCATCTCCGCAACTTGCCACCATGTGTGAAACAAGCACAAATAAAAAGTTGGACTGACTAAATGAACAGAGGGAAGAGGAGGAGGGAGAGAAGGATGGAGGGAGAAATACACAGAAAGATGGAATCGTCACTGGGATTCACGATATAGTTAAAGGAGTTTTTTCTAGAGTAGCGGGTCTCAAAGTTTAGTGTGTGTGGAAACATCTGGGGAACTAGTTAAAACAGATTGCTAGAGCTAGATCCCAGAGCACATCACCAAGATGGTTGCAGTGGTACCCCAAGAGTTTGTATTTTTTCCTTTTTTTTTGAGACAGTTTTGCTCTGTCACCTAGGCTAGAGTGCAGTGGTGTCGTCATAGCTCTCTGCAACCTCAAACTCCGGGGCTTAAGCGATCCTCCTGCCTCAGCCTCCCGAGTAGCTGGGACTATAGGTGTGCACCACCATGCCCTGCTAATTTGTTGTTTTTGTTTTTGTAGAGACGGGGTCTCGCTCTTGCTCAGGCTGGTCTCGAACTCCTGGCCTCAAGCGATCCTCCCACCTTGGCCTCCCAGAGTGCTGGGATTACAGGTGTGAGCCACCGTGCCCAGCCTGTATTTCTAACAAGGTCCCAGGTGCTGCCGTTCCTGCTGCTGCCGTTGCAGAATCCATACGTTTTATTTTCTTGTCACCAATGTCTCAGATCAGATCGTCAACAGCATGGAAACCAGAAACCAAACCAGAGTTTCAGAATTCTTTCTCCTGGGACTAACAGAGGATCAGGAACTGCAGCCGGTCCTCTTCAGCCTGTTCCTGTCCATGTACCTGGTCACGGTGCTTGGGAACCTGCTCATCGTCCTGGCTGTTGGCTCCGACACCCAGCTCCACACCCCCATGTACTTCTTCCTCTCCAGTTTGTCCTCCACCGACCTCTGCTTAAGCACAGCCACCATCCCGAAGATGCTTGTGAACATCCAGACAGAGAGCAGATCAATTAGCTACACAGGCTGCCTCACTCAGATCTGCTTCGTCCTGGTTTTTGCAGTCTTGGAAAACTTTCTCCTCGGAGCAATGGCGTACGACCGTTATGTGGCCATTTGTCATCCGCTTAGGTACACGGACATCATGAACCCCCGCCTCTGTGGTCTGCTGGTGCTGGTATCTCTGTTCATCAGCATCGTGGACGCACTGGTCCACGGTCTGATGGTCTTGCGGCTCGCTTTCTGTACAGACCTGGAAATCCACCACTTCTTCTGTGAACTTGCTCAGGTACTCAAGCTCACCTGCTCTGATACCCTCCTCAATAACATCCTGCTGTATTTGCTGGCTGGCCTATTTGTTGGTGTTCCTGTCTCTGGGATTCTTTTCTCTTATGCTCAGATTCTCTCTTCTGTTTTGAGAATTCCATCAGCCGGGGGAAAGTATAAAGCCTTTTCCACCTGTGGGTCCCATCTCTCAGTTGTTTCCTTATTCTATGGCACAGGTTTCGGGGTGTACATTAGCTCTGCAGTTACCGAATCTCCCAGGAAGATTGCAGTGGCTTCAATGATGTACACTGTGGTACCTCCAGTGATGAACCCCTTTATCTACAGCCTGAGGAACAAGGACATGAAGGGTGCCTTGAGAAAGCTCATCGATAAGATAACCACTCTTCTGTGATTGTCTCATAAGCTTTGGAATGGAATTTCAGAATGAAATTTCACATTAATGAAATTAACGTGACAGGAACCCTCTTGAGACAGAATGTCTGGCTGTTCCCTCACCCAGTTTTAAAATAACTAGAGAACATACTGGCCAGGTGTATTTAAACTTGAAGATGAAGCGTGACTTTGCTTTGTGTCTGCCTCTGTGATGTTTGACGGATGGGTTCAATTTTATAAATTCAGTTTCTGTGCTCAAGTTCCATAAAAGCAGAGCCTGAGGGAGGGGGCCTAGTTTTTGTGATTTTTTTTTTTTTCATGTGTGTGTGTATGGATCACTCTCAGAAGAAGCAGAGTTGAGGAAGGCAGGTAAGACGAAGAAAAGATTTAAGCAAGGTCATGGTCCTATCTAGAGACTAGATTCTGTCTCTAGTCCCCATCAGTAGGGCTATGTGAAAATATCCCAGAGTTAAGACTACAGTAAGGCAAGGCAACAGACTTCATTTCCCCGACCCCTGGTTAGTAATCAGTGAGTCATGTCACTGGCAAGCCGTAGCCTTCCGAGGCAATGTTAACATCCGTCACATTGAGTTTCATTATCTATAAAGTTGGCATAATTAGATTATCTCAGTTGTTTAAAATGCTTGTGAGGGCCAGGCATGGTGGCTCGCACCTATAATCCCAGCACTTTGGGAGGCTGAGGTGGGAGGATCACTTGAGGCCAGGAATTTGAGACCATCCTGGGCAACAGAACAAGACCCCAATCTCTACAAAAAAAAAAAATATATATATATATATGTATACAAAATTGGCCAGGTGTGGTGGCACGTGCCTGTAGTCCTAGCTACTCTGAGGCTGAGATGGGAGGATCGCCATGGCACTCCAGCCTTGGTGACAAACAAGACCTTGTCTGTTAAAAAAATAAAAAAGGATAAATGTGAGAAATTTGAACATCAGTGAGGATGTCTTCAGTTCTTATAAGGAAAAAAGAAACACCTCTAACTCTAATATGCTCAAACAGTCAAGAGAGTTCATTGTTGTCTGTACTTCAGAGGCAGGGATGTGGAGAAGAGAGAACTCTCCTGCACTGTTGGTGTAAACATACACCATGGTAAGGAATGCAAATTAGTACAACCTCTACGGAAAATGGGATGGAGGTTTCTCAAAGAACTAAAAATAGAACTATCATTCCATCCAGCACTCCCATTACTGAGTATCTACCCAAAGGAAAAGAAATCATTATATCAAAAAGATACCCGCACCTGTGTGTTCATTGTGGCACTATTCGCAACAGCAAAGTCACGGAACCAACCTAGGTCTCTATCAATGGACAACTGCCTAAAGAAAACGTGGTGTATATATACACAATGGAGTACGACTCAGCCACAAAAAAAGAATGAAATCGTGTCTTTTGCAGCAACATGGGTGGAACTGGAGATCATTATCTTAAATGAAACAAGGCAAACACAGAAAGACAAACACTGCATGTCCTTAGTCATAAGTGTGAGCTAAAGAATTTGTACACATGGACATAGCACATAGAATGATAGACAAATGAGACTCAGGAGGATGAGGGTAGGAGAGGGTGGAGGATGGGAAATTACTTAGTGGGTACATCATACATTTTTTGGGTGATGGACACCCTACAAGTCCTGACTTCACCACTAAGCAATCTTTTCATGTAACAAAATTACATTTGAGCTGCATAAATTCATACACACACACACACACAAAGGATTAGGTAGTTGGGCTTTGTTTAGTCTTCCTTGAGGTGGTTTCACTCTAGGACTGACTTTCTCAGAGTCACCAGGTAGTGGCAGCAGACTCAAGTGTCATATATCCAGAGACAGAAAACTGAGTGTCCTTCACTGGGTCAGTTGACACTATACCTTTGCATGAAGTCAACCGGGAGGAACTTTGGTAGTGCGTTGAATGGTGGTCCTTAGAACAATCCGACCACATCCGAATCCCCTAACTTGTGAATATCAACTTAAATGGCAAAAGGGTGAATATTGTTTATGTGGGAAAAGGTCTTTGCAGAGAAAGAGCTTATGCCTTGTTATCTGGGTGGCCCTTAAATATAATCAAATATATCCCTATAACAGATGGAAGTGCAGGAGCCATAGAGAAAAAGAGTAACCATGGAAACAGACATTGGATTGATGGGGCCGGTATTTGATGGTCAGCATTGTATACTGTGGCCCTAAAAACTGCCAGTTTCATAGGACTCCAATGCATTTTTTATCCACTCTTTATGTATCTCTATACAATTTATTAAATATATTTGTTTCATTTTGACCTTGTTAAAATTTTAAACTTCATGAATGAATTGTGTGTTTTGGTTGTTATGCTCATACTTCTACTTCTGAGATTGAATGAATTTGGAGGGTTTAGGAATAATTCATTTATTTTTAGCACTCTATTTTTATATTTTGTATGGTGACAATAAAAATATGGGTAGTCTTTCTGATGCCGATGAAAATTTGGGGAGCTATTTTTTTTTTTTTTTTTTGCTAGTGATTAAAGCTGCTTGAATATTCACTTCTATATCTCCTGGAGGAAATGAAACTTTGATACTTGGGGTGATGTTATTGGTTATAGAGGAGTAGGCTCCCTCCTTTGCGTAGTTCCAAAGAGTTTTCCTAAGTGGTTAAACCAATTTACTTTCCCAGTAGTCGGTCCTGCTGATCCGCATCATTGTAAAACATTTGCATTTACTCTGACAGTTTAGTGGATATAAAAACTAAACTTACATTCCCCTTATTATGAGGTTGAGCATATTTTCACATATCATAAGCCACTTATTTCTTTGCCTTTAGTACAATATTTCTTTATGATATTTCCATTGAACTGTGTGTCTTTTCTTATTAATTCATAAGAGTTCTTCATTTTTTTATTTATTTTTTAAATTTCAGGATATTATGGGGGTACAAACATTTTGGCTGTGTATAATGCCTTTGCCTCGTCTAAGCCAGGGCTGCAAGTGTGCCCTTCCCCTAAGACTTCTTTATTTAATTGGAATATCATTCCTTTGTGATTTATAAGCATTGGAAATTAATTGGCCCATTTTGCATGTGCTTTATACTGTTTGGTGGATGCACAGAGGGCTTCGTTTCCATACCATTTAATCTGTCAATATTTTCTCTAATGGTTTGTACTCCACAGATCTTTACAACGAATGCCCTACTTACTCCAATCTAAAGGATGTATAGTCTTGTCTTTTGCATTTGAGGTATGACACCCCCTGAAATTTATTTTTACTCTGGATGTGAGACAGCAAATCCAAATTCCTTTTTATGTCCTAGCACCATTTATTAAATAATCTATCCATTTACTGTAATGCCAATTCAGTAATAAAGAAACTGTTCATGTTTGTGTTGGTATTTCTCTGGACTTTCTTTTCTGAATCATAGGTTTATTGTGTCTGTGCCTTTACTATTATCAAATGTCTTAATTGTTGTAGCAGGCATTTATTTTTTTTTCTGACAATTTGCAGTGTACTGTAACAATAGTAATGACTAAGAATCATAATTTCAATCTCTAATGTGTAATGTTACATAAAGGTATATTGACAAGCAATCCATAGAATTAGCCCTTAGTGTTTACATTTTTAGCATACATTCATTATATTGTCACGTGTATTTATACAGATTATACATATATGCACCTATATTTAAATACACATAATTATGAGCTTCAATGTGGTGTCAGTCTTCCTGATATTATTGTCAGGATAGGGCTGCCTTTAAATATACCAAAAAGAAAGAGCAGAATTCAATGACAGAAGGAAGGTGTGCTGAGATGTGCCAAGTACTTGAAATGGGTGTAAGCCAACTATCATTCAGGAAGATAACATCCACTTGGCCTCTTAGGGTGAGAGGTTCAGCCAAAGCAAACTTCTTCATCTCCCGGGCTTGCTCCTTAAGGATTTGTGCTGCGCTGTAATCACATGAGAGCCAAAGCGTTCAACTGATGAGGAATTTTGGATATTGAAGTCCCAAGGGCCACAGAGACTGCAAATGGTCTGCCTGTGACCTCCCGCTCAATACCTGTGCTCACATCAGTGTGCGGTACACCTGAGCCCAGACCCAGGGACCCTCATTTCTGCACAGGAGCCAGGAGCTTCACCGTCCTCCTGGGCTGCCCGAGTGCAGAGCTCCCCTCACTCTCCTCCACATCCAGGGAAGAACTGGATGTCGTTCCTTGGTGTTGACACCCTGGTAATCTGAAGTCTCTCAGTTTATGTTTTGCAAATAGTGTTGGGTCTTTGTCGATGGGTTCAATTCTGGCAGTGGTGAGGATGGACGAAACTAGGTCGCCTGTGGGGTGTCTGCCTGATTGTCCAACTTCTTCTTTACACAGTTTCATTTGCACCGAAACCTAAGCAGCTCTCGTTCTGCTGATCTCCTGCTCTGACCCTAAAGTCCAGGGACCTTTTCTAACTTCAACAGCAATCGACTCTTGCTCAATTTTGAAGGGATGTGCTAGAATTCTCTAACGTTTTCTTCAATTTATTTGGCAAGGGGCGAATGCATACGGCCAGCTTCTTTTTACTTGTCCATATCTGACTCGTACTACCCCTTATATTTGAGAGAGAGGAGGCTGGGAACCAGGTAGATCCCAAGGCTACACTCCAGTCTACTTTTTTTCTTTATTAATTTATGAATTATTTAAAATCTCAAAAGGCAGATCAGCACCAACAGAACAGCTAAGCATGTCTCCCTGCTTCCAGCAAATGTTGATGTGATGCCTGCTGAGTTCTTTCCTTAAAGTAACAAAATAACATGGGTAAATGTAGCGTCCACTTTGTGTTTCCTTCCTTGATCCTTCCTTTCACAGGGGAGAAGCTTTTAATTTGATTGTTCTCTGTATGTTGTTTTAAATTGTTTCATACATGACACATTTCCGTGTGTGTACGTGTGCAATGCAAAAATGCTTCTCAGTTGGAGAAAGGATAGTGACATAATAAGATATTGGAATAAGGTAAGGTAGTTAAAGTTAACGAAGCAAAGAAAAATGTACCAAGACCAAAAAGTGTTTAAACCTATTTTTTAAAGCCAGTTAGAAAATGCTGTGTACAGTACAGAAAGTTTTAACGTGCAGAGCAAGAATATGGTTTACAGATAAATGCATGCTCCATGTATTGAAAGCACAAGGAGATAATCAGTTTAGTAATTCTCTTGGGAAATGGAAAATTCAATTCTCATATGATTGAGGATATGGAAATACATGTATTATTTTATTTCTTCAACAGTATCTAACACAAATATGGCAATATGTTTTAATCTAATAGTGAGTGATGGATACACAGGTCTTTGACGTTGTCACTGTAATTTTTAAAAACTCAAAATGTTTTATAAGAAATTAAAACTTTAATATCTGTGGTATTTTAAAACTTATTTGAACTTTGTCATGTCTATGATGTCTTCTTAGGCAAATTACTTTTATTAAGTTTGTTTTTTGTTTATCATTTTTAATTGACATGCAAGAGTGGTATATATTTATGGGGTGCAGAATGATATTTTGATACATGAATACAATGTGTAATCATCAAGCCAGGGTGATTAGCATCTACATCGCTTCAAACATTTCTCATCTCTTTGTGTTAGAAACATTCAAAATTGTCTCTTCTAGCTAGAAAGAAAAGTGGTTGAGGAAGGAACAGAGAGGGACACAGGGCAGAGGGGATGGTTAGTATTACTGACTTCTCGATATAGAAAGGGATGGTTTCTAAAGTAAGGGGTCTTCGTGCATCTGTTACCTGCTCCGTCACCTGTATTTCTCCCCATCAGATTCCTCAACAACATGGAAGCAGAAAACCAAACAGGCGTCTCGGATTTCCTCCTCCTGGGACTCTCGGATGATCCAGAACTGCAGCCGGTCCTCTTCGGGCTTTTCCTGTCCGTGTACCTGGTCACGGTGCTCGGGAACCTGCTCATCGTCCTTGCCGTCAGCTCTGACGCCCGCCTGCACACCCCCATGTACTTCTTCCTCTCCAACCTGTCCTTCATTGACATCTGTTTCAGCAGTACCACGGTCCCTAAGATGCTGGTGAACATTCGGAGGCAGAGCAAATCCATCAGTTACAGGGGCTGCCTCACCCAGGTCTGCTTTGTGCTGGCTTTCGCGGGATTGGAGAACTTTCTCCTTGCGGCGATGGCCTATGACCGCTACGTGGCCATCTGCCATCCCCTGAGGTACACACGCATCATGAGTCCCCGGCTGTGTGGGTTGCTGGTGTTAAGCTCTCTGATCATCAGCGTTGGGGACGCCCTCCTCCACAGCCTGATGGTCTTGCAGCTGTCCTTCTGCGCAAACCTGGAAATCTCCCACTTCTTCTGCGAGCTCGCCCAAGTCCTCAAGCTCGCCTGCTCTGATACCTTCGTCAACAACATCCTGGTGTACGCAGTGACTAGCGTATTGGGTGGCGTTCCCCTCCTCGGCATTATTTTCTCTTACGCTCAAATTGTCTCCTCTGTCCTGAGGATGCCATCCCCTGGGGGGAGGTATAAAGCGTTTTCCACCTGCGGATCCCACCTCTCGGTTGTTTTCTTGTTCTACGGCACCGCTTTCGGGGTGTACATTAGTTCTGTAGTTACTGATGCTTCCACCAGGACCGCAGCAGCCTCGGTGATGTACACGGTGGTCCCTCCGATGATGAACCCCTTTATCTACAGCCTGAGGAACAGGGACATGAAGGGCGCCCTGAGAAAACTCACTGGAAGAACATCTTTTTGGTTATTGTGTGATCTGCTTTGAACTTTGGCTTCTAGAATGAGAGGAAGTACAGGAACGCTAAAAGAGCCCACAATGGTGGACATTTTTGTCACCAAGTTATTGTTCTCAATGGTGTGACACCATCAGGATGTAGGACAGTTCAACTTAGGCTTCAAAACGGACCACGGTCCTCTCTAGCATTGTGATTTTTGACGGTTTATGTGACCTGTCTGAGCTTGATTTTTTTTTTAATGATTAATATAACGATAGTCTATTTGGTGGCTTTTCTTGCATAAAAACTAAAGGTGAGAGGATCCATTATAATGCTACTGAAAGTACGCAGTTGTAAGATAGTAGAAGTTTGAATTAGGCATGAAATGTGATTTGGGATAGGTGGTATGCAAGATAGAAGAATCAAAAATAACTGAGAGTTCTACCCTAAGTGATGAGGAGAACAGTGGAGACTTTCATAGAATCAAAAATATGTGATAAATTAGAAAAAACTCAACTAAACTAAAAAGCAATAAATCTCTTCCACCCGATTGTTAGAAGTTGGAGACCAACTGTTCTCCCTCTTCATTAGCTTCTTGATTATGTAAAAAAAAAATTTTTTTTTTTTTTTTTGGTCAAGATGCATGAAAGCTAAATCTGAGAAAAGGATTCTTGCTGTAGTGATTTCGGGAAGAATGTTTTTCGGACAACACTAGTGCCAACAGGAGAATAGGACGGGGGGGGGGAAATCAGGAAAGATATGATCAAGTAAATAAACCAATAAAAGGCGATTTGGGTGATATTGCTGTCCACCTGGAAGAAAACCAAATTAGACCTGTCTTTACCAGCATGTACAAACGTCCACACCCAGTAGGTTAATGTTTTCAGTAATCAAAATACTGTAATCCAAATTTGGATTATACATAAAATTAAATTCAAATAAAATTTAAGAACACATGGGAATAACTTTTGGGTTGTGGAGACTTTTTCAAGTAAGACATGAAATATGCACCTGTAAGTTTAAAGATGGATCTAGTTAACTCAGGTCATTTAATATGTTCAGTACGGGAAAACGCAAACCAACATAATATGACAAAGCCGAGTTTGGGAAGATTACGTGAACCACAATAACTGATAAAATGTTAATATCTATGCTATGCAGATAGCTCCACAAATAGACAAGCAAAGGGAAAACAAATATTAAAAGGGACAAAAGCTATATGTATGCAATCCATTTGGAAGAAATCCAAATGCCCAATAAATATGTGAACATTAAAATAGACAGTATAAACTAATATAATTTTCAGAATATAGAAAGAGCTTATATAAGACTGGGCAACATAGCAAGACCCTGTCTCAAAAAAAAAAAAAAGCTCAGAGCTTATATAAATCAAGGAAAAAAATACAAACCACCTATGGCTGCTATAATAGGTTATCCCAAACTTGGTGACTTAAGACAACAGAAATTTATCCTTCTGCAGCTCTGGATTCCAGAAGCCCAAAATCAAGGTGTTGGTAAGGCCAGTTACCTCCAAAAGTAACAGAGAAGAATCTTTCCCTGCCTCTTCTGACTTCTGGTGGCTCCAAGCACTCTTTGGCTTGTGGCTACAAAACTCAAGTCAAATTTCTGTACCCATTTTTACACGGCTTTTCCTATTCTCTGTGTATTATAAGGACACCTGTCACCCAGATGATTCAGGATGACCTCGTCTCAAGTTCTTTAACTTAATCACGTTTTTAAAAATATTTCAGAATATGATGGGGGTACAAAGGCTTTGGTTAAATTGCCTTTGCACCACCCGAGGAAGAGCTACAAGTGTGTCCATCCCCCAGACAGCATGCCTAACACCTGTTAGGTGTGAATTTACCCATCCCCTGCTGTCACCTCCCACCTGCCCAACACCCGATGAATGTTACTTCTTTATGTGCACATAAGTGTTGATCATTTAGTACCAATTCGATGGTGAGTACATGTGGTGCTTGTTTTTCTATTCTTGTGATACTTCACTCAGTAGAATGGGCTTCAGCTCCATCCGGGATAATACAAGAGGCGCTAGATCACCATTTTTTTGTGGCTGAGTACAACTCCATGGTATACACATACCACATTTTATTAATTCACTCATGGATTGATGGGCTCTTGGGTTGTTTACACATCTTTGCAACTTAATGACATCTTTAATGACCTTTTTTTTCAAATAAAGTGAAATTCACAGGTTCCAGAAGTTAGAGTGTGGACATATGCTTTTTGGAGGGGCTACCATCCAATTCACACTGCCCTCTAGAAAAATAGACAAAAAACAATAGATTGTTCACACAAGAAAAAATACAAATGGCAATAAACATGAAAAGATAGTCAACCCCAGTAATCATCAGATGCAAATTAAAACAATAGATATTCTATTTGGAGATTCTATTCCAATTCTATCAGATTGCCAAAAGTTAGAATCTTAATGCTCACTGCTGGAAAAATGTAACTCTATTTTTATTTTTTATTTTTTATTTTATTTATTTATTTATTTATTGAGACAGAGTCTGACTGGGTTGCCCGGGCTACAGTGTCGTGGCGTCAGCCTAGCTCACAGCAACCTCAAATTCCTGGGCTCAAGTGATCCTCCTGCCTCAGCCTCCCGAGTAGCTGGGACAATAGGCACACACCACCATGCCGTCTAATTTTTTGTACATATTTTTAGTTGTCCAATTAATTTCTTTCTGTTTTTAGTAGAGACGGGGTCTCACTCTTGCTCAGGCTGGTCTTGAACTCCTGACCTTAAGGAATCTACCCACCTCGGCCTCCCAGAGTGCTAGGATTACAGGCGTGAGCCACCGCACCTGGCCAAGACTCTGTCTTTTAAAAAAAAGAAGAGGAAGAAGAAGGAGGAGGAGGAGGAGGAGAGGGGGAGGGGGAGGGGAAGGGGAGGAGGAAGAAGAGGGAGGAGGAGGAGGAGGAGGAGGAAAGAGGATTTACTATTTCAGAGACATACCAAAATCATGTGATATGTGGAATTTGCTCTGGAATGACCCTGGGGAAGAAGTTAAAGTAGGTAGAATACTGACGAAACAAGACCTTGATTTGATAATTGTTGGAGCTGGGAGTGAGTTACATGGGGTTTCGATACATCAAACCGAGGCATGTAAAAAAATAGCCAACTTCCTTGGCCAAAAATGATAGACTACTGGCAATTTCACACGGCTGGACCTGGAACTTATGCTCTTTACTTGTGTCTATATTGGGGTATTTACATAACAAAAGGATTTTAAAAACGGATCCTTAATGTATCCATCGGATCCACGGGTGTTTATTCAGTAGACACCTAACCCAATCTGGGCATGACCTCATACAAGTGAATCCCTAAAAATGCAAAGGTAGAGACTCGTAACGGTGGTGCCACGGTACCAGGAACCCTCCGTGAGAATCTGGCTGCAGACGTGGTCAGTGACCACTCTCTCTGTGCTGGCCCATCTGGGTAGAGTCGAGATCATCTCTTTGCAGAACTGGAAGCAAGCCGTGGTGCCGTTTGCAGAAAGTTGCCTGTGTAGGTTCAGTGGAATCAGCCTTGTTTCTTGGTGACACATCACTGACTGAATGTAGGGAGGTATCTAGACGGTTTCTTGGCTATTTAAGTGCTGAGGAATTCTGGCTTCCTATAAGAATGGCGTCTTCCAATATGAGAAGCCCCAGGCCTTGGAAAGACAAAATTTAGGAGCCAAAGAGAGTTTGTTCCCAAGGAGAGAGGGCAGCGGAGAAAGTTGGGGAACATGCAGAGGATCCCTAAGTTGCCTTGTTGCCTCCAAAAGACCTAAAACGGTCAGTACAGCCTTCTTACCGCCATGTCCCAGCCCCCACAGGAAACCGAACTACTCAGGGAATAGAGGTGGAATTGGACAATTTGTCTAACAAGGAGCCTTGGGAATTGACTTCTCATCGGTCCCGAAATTGTAAATATTCCCTTAGTTCCTACACGGTATCCACCACCCTAGCTTTTATTCTCTGGGCCAGACGGACACCTTACCTGTGCTTCTGTGAGGCATCGGTCTGTCCCAAAGATCTACCTTCATCACCTGATACTTTCCTGGAGGCAGAGTCAGCATCCTTCATGTCTATCACAAGGAAGGAAACTGAGCCAGTTTAAGTCATGCCTGAGTGATGGTGTCGAGAGAAAAAAAGATAGCCCAGTAAGTGACTTGGGGGTGGGGGGAGGCTGAACAAATGTTGTCAGAATTAGTGAGGGGCAAGCTCTGTCATCCCAGAGACCCTGGAAGAGTCTATCTGGCCAAATCAGCACCCACTTGTCACAGCCAGGGCAACATCCTAGCTCACTGCAGCCTCAAACTCCTGAGCTCAAGCGATCCTCCTGCCTCAGCCTCCTGAGCAGCTGGGACTACAGGTGTGAGCCACCATGGCCTGGCCAAACATGATGTTTTTGGCACCGTTGTTTTTTTTAGTTCTTCTTTTCCAAGCCAACTTGAGTGCCTGGAGGAACAGAGGGGTTCCCACAACGCTTCTGTAGGCAGAAGGTTGGTTTATTATTCTCATGGTTGGGTCTCCAAAGCCCTTGGAGATTTCCAATCTCTTCAGGCTGAGAGAACTTAGATATGGAGTCCGGAGGTCCAGATGGAATAGGAGTGGTGCTTCCTTGAGCAGAGGCTCATCAAGATTAAGGGAACACACGAATCATCCAGTTCCTGAGACTCAAACTTTCCTCAAGAGCTGTGGAAGGATGAGGAATGACAGAGTGAGTCAGTGAAAGTTTAGGTGTCAGGGCAGGAGATTGTCTGAGGTCAATTCCTGGGTCACGGGGCATTCGACAGCTTCTCTTGGGATATTAAAAAAAATTCTGACTCTTTTCAAAATTTTTAATTGACATAATAATTGCACATTTTCAGTGGGTTACATAGGGATGTTTCAATACATGCCATGTGTAGTGACATCAGGGTAATTAGCAGATGCTACATCTTCAATATTTATCATTTCTTTGTGTTGGGAACATTCAGTATCCTCTTCTAGCTGTTTGAAACTATGTAACATATTATTGCTAACTATAGTCGTCCTACAGCGGCATAGAACATTAGAACTTATTCCTCCCATCTAGCTATAATGTTGTATCCTTTTTTACAGCTGGATAGTATCCATCCTGTGTCTACACCCCATTCTCTTTATCCATTCAGCTGTTGTTGGAAAGCTAGGTGGATCCCGTATCTTGTCTATACTGAATATTGCTGCAATGAACACTAAAGCGCAGATACCTCTTCAATATGCTGATTTCTCTTCTTTTGGTCAAGTGCCCCATAGTGGTATTGCCAGATTATAGGGTGGTTCTGTTCGTAGTTTGAACTTCTGACTCTTTGAGTTGGGTGATGATGCTACGAGGTAGGATGGTGTCCATGCCACAGGGTGGCATGAACCTCTCACGTGATGTCAGGACAGAGAATAAGAAACTACCTCTGACCCGTACTGCCCTCTGCCCACTGTAGAGGGGAGGTTTGACGGAAGATGGTTAGGGGGCAAGAAACTCCAGAAAGAGAGGCTACAGGGAGGCATCGTGGCTCCGCGGAAAGGCTCTGAACTTTGGACTCAGGCAGATGTACGTTTGGAACGCAGCCCAACCCTTAATGTCGGTGGGAGCCTGCACACATCCCAGCTTCTCTCATAGCCTCAGACATCTCATCTGTAAAATGGGAACCATGACCCTTGCCTTACAGTTTGTTATTAGGATGACATGTCGTTTATGCAAAGCATCTAGGACAGCATTTGGCACATACTAGGATTTTATTAACTATTACAGATTGTGTAGAAAGATGGACATAGGAAGTAGCAGGAAAGCATAGGTTTTGAGGGGTCCCAGCATATTGCCCCAAATAGCTGGAGTAAAATATACTTGTAGGAGGGTTATTAGTAGCGAAAATAAGTACAGATTTGCAAAAAAGATGCAGGAGATTTTTTTTTTTTTTGGTTTCCAGATCTTTTATTTATTTTTATTTTTTTTAATTTCAGCATATTACAGGGGTACAAATGTTTAGGTTACGTATATTTTGCCTTTGCCCCACCGGAGTCAGAACTTCAAGCGTGTCCATCCCCCAGATGGTGCACACCGCACCCATTGGGTGCAGGAGATTTTTTGAGGTGGAAATAAACATTTGTTCAAATTTTGCTCAGTGGGCAAGTGTGAGCAACTCAGGGTTCTTGTGTAGATACCAGATTATCCAGAAATCAACACCTGACGCAACTGTGTTTTCTGAGTGCTCTTAGAATCCCCAGAACAAATCTCTGTTGAGGCCATTTCCCCATAATCTGATGTAGACTGGGTGGGTTAATGCCGCTACCTACTCTCATTTGAATTTTTTTTTTTTTTTTTTTAGAGACAGGGTCTCACTCCGTCACAAAGGCTGGGGTGCAAACGTTTAGCTTACAGATGATTGCGTTTGCACCACCAAAGCAGCTCTTATCTTGGATTTTAGGTTGTGCATAAACCCTGAGATGGCATGCAAAGAGATTTTCATCTCTGTGCTTCTTTTTAATCTCCATTCCTGACTTCAAGTGGTTTGACCAAAATCTCTTTATTTCTGTGGTGCCCCGACTACCAATATAAAATGTAGACAGTCCGTGTCCGGAAGTCCAAAATACTCAACAGATCTATTCTTCTGCAAATCGATACAAGAACCTTAGTTTTTCACTCTAATTCTGCTTCTTATATATCGCTGTTGCTTAGTATTTTAATCTGCCTTGTTTATGTACTCTGATTAATATTACGAAGTTATTTATTTATTTGAGACAAAGTCTTGCTATTTTGCCCAGGCTGGTCTTGAACATCTGGGCTCAAGCGATCTTCCTGCTCAGCTTCCCAAGGAGCTGGGACTACAGGTGTGCACCAGCACACCTGGCTAATTTTTTTTGTATTTTTAGTAGAGACCAGGGTCTTGCTCTTGGCTCAGGCTGGCCTCAAACTCCTGAGCTTAGGTGATCCTCCCTCCTCGGCCTCCCGGAGTGCTAGGATTGCAGGCGTGAGCCACTGCGCCCGGCCAACTCCCCTCTTTCAATACTTCCAGAGGAACCACACCCATGGAGTCAAGGAACCAAACCAGCGCATCCGAATTCGTCCTCCTCGGACTTTCAGAAAAGCCAGCGCAAGAGACCCTTCTCTTTTCCCTGTTTCTCTGTATGTACGTGGTCACGGTGGTGGGGAACGTGTTGATCATCCTGGCCATCAGCACAGACCCCCAGCTCCACACGCCCATGTACTTCTTCCTGGCCAACCTCTCCTTGGTTGATTTCTGCCTGGCCACCGACACCATCCCCAAGATGCTCGTGAACATCCAAACCAGAAGCAAGTCCATCTCTTATCCCTGCTGCCTGACCCAGATGTACTTTTTCCACTTCTTTGGCATCATGGACAGCGTCTTAATCGCCGTGATGGCCTATGACCGGTTCGTGGCCATCTGCCACCCCTTGAATTACACCACCATCATGAGCCCCGGCCTCTGTGGGCTGCTGGCTGGCAGTCCGTGGGTGTTTTCCTGTTTTATCTCCTTCACCCACGTCCTCCTGATGACCCGCCTGGTTTTCTGCAGCAGCCACGAGCTGCCACACTACTTCTGCGACCTCACGCCCCTTCTCCGGCTCTCCTGTACCAACACGACGGTGAACAGGGTCTTTGTACTCGTCGTGGCGGCGATGGTGATAGCCACACCCTTCCTCTGCATTCTGGCCTCCTACGCTTGCATCATCGTGGCCGTGATGAAGGTCCCCTCTGCAGGCGGCAGGAAGAAAGCCTTCTCCACTTGCAGCTCCCACCTGTCTGTGGTTGCCCTCTTCTACGGGACCACCATCGGGGTCTATCTTTGTCCCTCTTCCGTCCACACAGCCGTGAAGGAGAAGGCCTCTGCTGTCATGTACACGGTGGTCACCCCCATGCTGAACCCCTTTATCTACAGCCTTCGGAACAGAGACCTGAAGAGAGCCCTGAGGAAGCTCGTCAACAGAAAGATCGCCTCCTCTTCCTGACCTCGAGGTCGCTGGGGGGACCTCCAGAGAGTAGACTCGAAACACCTGGGGGTCTTGGGCTAACGTTGGAAGAGTCGTCACTTTGCGTTTTGAATGGCAGAAGTTTAAAAGGCGGATCTCGAGATGGCCTTGGACCTGTTTCCCCCAGTACTAGAAGCAGTAAGGACGCTTCTGAGTATGTCTCCCGCTGTCTAGAAAAATCTAGGGATGATGAAATATTTGAGGAATGCCAGGCGGGGAAGGAGAAGGGTTTTAGAACTGACCTGAGAGTTTGACCTTCCTCCTAAGAGCCAGGCAGTTCACTTGAGACCTCCAGGGACCACAGTCAGGGAGCAGGTGGACGCAGTGCCTGCCCCGCCACCCTTGTCCCCGCCATGAACTCCAGGGCAGTGACACGGGGTGCGCTAGGGAAACGTTGTAGGAGGAGGAAGGGCAGGAAAAGATTTAGACCGTGCTCCAAGAGAACAAGGAATCACCATCGGATTGGCATGTATCTTCTTAGCCGAAGAGAAAGTACCAGCCAATTGAGTCACGAGTCTCTCAACCAGAAGGAAACTGAGGCACGTCTCAATTGCCATGTATGTCCATGCAACGCAACGAAGGAGTAACGCTGCTTGTAACAGACATGACATGCATGTTCCACGTTTCTTCAGATTGTCTCATTTCATCATTCTGAAGCCCCAGGAAAGAAAGAAATTACATTTATGTCTTTTGTGGACTAATCCTCATCTTTGAAGATTTACAACTAAAACGAAATGAGCAGTGACTTTGAAGGGGCCAGAAATTTTCAAGTGGTGCTAAGGAGCTGACATCCTCTTAAGCAGAATGGCTTTGAGTCATTTTACGTCTTGTTTGCTTTTGTAACTTTTCTTCCAGGAGAATTAAATTCTAATTTCTCAGGTGAACAAACAGACCTCCAGGCTTGGCCTTCCTATAGATTTCTTTCTTTCTTTCTTTCTTTCTTTCTTTCTTTGTTTGTTCTTCTTCTTTTTTTTTTTTTTTTTTTTTGCTCTGTCGCCAGGCTAGAGTGCAGTAATGTCATCATCACAGCTCACTGCAGCCTCAAACTCCTGACTCTAGTGATCCTCCTGCCTCAGCCTCCCAAGTAGCTGGAACTACAGACACACACCACCATGCCTGGCTAATTTTTTAAACTTTTTTATAGAAATGAGGTCTTGCTATGCTGCCCAAGATGGTCTCAAACTCCTGGGCTAGAGCAATTCTCCTGCCTCGGACTCCCAAAAGTGCTGAGATTATAGGCATGAGCCACCGCACCTAGCCAGGTTTCTATCACTAAAAACGTAGGTTGGAGAGACAAAGAAAATCCACTTTCTTGTGGATTTTCTGGTGACTAAAATGCAGAATTTAACGATCTTGGGAGGCGGGAGGATCGCTTGAGCCCAGGAGTTTGAAGCTGTAGTGAGCTATGATTGCACCTGTGAGTAGCCACTGTGTTCCAGCTTGGACAATATAGTGAGATCCCATCTTTACAAAAAAAATTAAATAATTTAAAAAATAAAATTAAAAAGAATATTGGAGTTTGCCACAGGGAGTCCAGGAGTAGCCAAAAACCAAAAACCACATGAAAGTTGAACCACAGCTCTGTCTCCTTGCAATTTCTCTGCACCCTCCTGCTACATGCATGGGAGTGGTTACAGGGCTGGTTGTAAGAAGGTTGGAATTGTCAGAGACTTGGGAAATTATTTCAGCTTGGAGGGGGGAGGGCCCTAGAAATGTGTGCAAACCTTTTTCTGTGTCCAGCTCGAGCTGAAGCATTTATTTAGCTCCTTCCTCCCTGTGAGACGGGAAATGCCACAAGCATCAATAAAAGTCTCTTAAGATGTTGTCAGCCAAGCAGAAAGATCTCTGTCTTGTTCTGTGTTAAGAAATAAAAACAACTCCAGCAGAGGTTCGTTCTGGTAGCCCTTGCAAGATCAACTTCCATCATTCGTTGGCATCGGTATAGTTTCATTCAATCACTCAACAAATATTTGCCAAGTTTCTACTCTATGCCAGCCATTATTCTAAGCCCTGGGGGTAACGTGGTACACAGGAGAGACAAAACCCTCATCCCCATGACTACAGAGGGGTAGCACAAGAAAGTTTTGGGGGTGATGGAACTGTTCTATATCCTGATGGCAGAGGAGCAACTTTGAAAGGGCTGAAATTTTTTTTCAATATACACATTTTTTAGGAGATGGGGTCTCACTGGTCGCCCAGGCTAGAGTGCAGTGGCGTCATCATAGCTCACCGCAACCTTGAACTCCTGGGTTCAAGCGATCTGCCTGCCTCAGTCTCCAGAGTAGCTGGGACTACAGGTGCATGCCAGTGTGCCTGGCTAATTTTATTTTTTTAGAGATGGGGTCTCACTATGTTGTCCAGGCTGGTCTTGAACTCTTGGCCTCAAGCGATCCTCCCAGCTCAGCCTCCCAGAGTGCTGGGATTACTGGACCCAACCCCCACTGCACCCAACCATAGGAGCTGAAAATTTTAAATGGCACTTTTGCCCAGACTGCACAAATGTCTGCATGGGTTCAAATTCCCAGAACTGTATACTCATACCAAAAAGGTCAGTTTTACTGATGTTAATGTTTAAACCTAAAGTTATTAAACAATATAAAACAACCATTCCTGATCCAATAGGGAAAATGACAATAAACAAAGAAATATGTAAATGAGCCAGATAATTACCAACATGGGAGAAGGACTTCAAAGACAAGATGCAGAGTGGTGTGACAGTTGCTAAGGGCCTCTCTGCTAAGGTGCCTCCTGAGGTCAGACCTGGATCTGGCCAAGAAAGGAATATTTCTGCAAAGGAGGTGGGGACAGGGTAGCCGAGGAAGAAACTACACATGCAAAGTTAGGAACAAGACGGCATTTAAATACATTTTCAGGAGTAGCCCATTTTTAATTCTTTTTTTGAGACAGGGTCTCACTCTGTTGTCCAAGCTAGAGTGTCATGGCATCAGCCTAGCTTACTGCAACCTCCAACTCCTGGCCTCAAGCGATCCTCCAGCCTCGGCCTCTCAGAGTGCTGGGATTACAGGCGTGAGACGTGCAGCCAGCCCACAGTCTTTATAATCTAATATCAGAAGTGACATTCCTTCCAAAATGGGTACAGAAGATGTGATCTAGATACACAAAGGCCATAAAAAAAGAATAAAATCCTGCCATTGGCAGCAACATGGATGGAACTGGAGGTCATTGAATCAAGTGAAATGTGACAAATGTCACATGTTCTCACTCATAGGTGGGAGCTTCAAAGGTGGATCTCATGAAGACAGAGAGTGGATTGGCATGGGGGTGGGGAGGCCAGGATGAAGAGAAGTCGCTTAAGGAGTGCAAAAATGCAATCAGATAGAAGGAATGCATTCTAATGCTCGATAGTACACTAGGGAAGTTACAGGTAACAATAATTTATTGTACATTTAAAGACAGCTGGAAGAGAAGGTTTGGAATGTTCCCAACAGAAAGAAATGTTAATACAAGAGGTGCTAGATCACCGTTGTTTTTTGTGGCTGAGTAGAACTCCATGGTACACATAGACCACATTTTATTAATCCACTCACATATTACAATGGAAAAACAAGCACCACATGTACTCACCATCAAATTGGTATTACCTGATCAACACTTAAGTGCACAGATAGTAACAACATTCACTGGGTGCCCAGCAGGTGGGAGGAGGGGATGGTATGTCCACACCTAATGGGTGCAGTGCGCACCATCTGGGAGATGGACACGCTTGAAGCTCTGACTCAGGTGGGGCAATGGCAATATATGTAACCTAAACATTTGTACCCCCATAATATGCTGAAGTAAAAAAAAATCTAAAAAAAAGAAAGAAATGTTAAATGTTTGAAGTGATGAGTCGCCTACATGCCCTGACGTGATCATCACCCATTGCATGCATGTATCAAAATATCACACGTATCCAATAAACACGCACAACTATGATGCATCCAGAAAAACTAAAAATTAAAAATACAAAAGTGACATCCTTTTCACTTTTTCTGTATTCTATTGGCTGGAATCCCACCCTCAAGGAGAGGAGCTTACACAGGCAGCAAATGTCAGCAGATGGGGGTCTCTGGGACCTCAGTGACCTCAGAGGCAGCCTCCACCCCAGTAGTTTCCAGGGTGGTGTCTTTGCGGGGGTATTGACCCAGGGTGTCTCGGTGCTGGTCGGACACATGCACAAAAAATTGCTGAAAAGAGTGGATTTTACTTTATTTCATTTCATTTTATTTTTATTAGTGATTCGCGGACAGACTGAATAAAAATGCTCTCACCACAAGGATTTGTTCATTAACTTCATTTAATCATTCCAAAATTAAAACAGCCCATTGCACCTTAGAAATATATACAATTACTATTCATCCATTAAAAATGAAACAAAAAAAAAAATTAAAAGCCTGGCGGACTCTCGGTTTGGTGCAGTTCCAAATAGAGACACACGGGGGCAGCAGACACACGTAGCTAGGGTGGACACAGGCGGTTTAGAGAGAGCATCCCTCTGCCTGGCACAGGCATTTTGCTTAATCCTGGTTCATTGTCCTCACCCGACCTCAGTCCCTTTCGACACTGGGGAACCGCAAGCCCACAGCCAAGGGGCTTCCCAAGTTGGAGCCTACTGGGAAAAATTGAAAAATTGAGTGTTCCAAATTTCCCAGCCTTCTCTCTGGGCTCTCTGAATCTTTGTCTCACCCAGGAAGGGGCTGTCTGGGGTCCAGAAAGGAAAAATTAGCCAGGTGTGGTGGGGCAGGCCTGTGGTCCCAGCTACTCCGGAGGCCGAGGCAGGAGGATGGCTTGAGGCCAGGAGTTCAAGACCAACCCGAGCAACACAGTGAGATCTCTTCTATAAAAAATAAAATAAAATAAAAATAAAAGGAGATAGATGGCCAGTTGTCTAAGGCTCTCAAAAATAGATATGAATATAGATTGGAACAAAAATTTTCTGATCTCTAATGTTCTTTTTAACTTTCAGAAGTACTAGAATAATCTTCAGAGTATCACACAAGTTAAATTTGCTCTAATATCTTCTACATTGGAACATGAAAACATAGTCATAAAATAAAGAGAACTAGAAAAGTAGATAAATAAAAATTTAAAAAAAAGAAAACTAGAGAAATAAAAGAATACAATTCTTTCCATTAAAGAGCCCAGAGTACGGAGGAAAGTTGTGACAAACTGTAAACCAAATTAAAGAGGTGTGATTGAATTATAAATAACTTCTGAAAGAGAAATTATGGAGACAGAGGAAAGATGAATAAACTTTGCCTAGAATATAGTTGTTCAAGTTAAAGTCTTTGAATAGGATCTGGAGAAAGTTTTAACTTTCTGAAATATACACAACGTTTTGTGCTTATGTGTGTAAAATTAAGAAGTAGTGAGATGTAAATTACACAACCCCAGTTCAAATTATCTAGTATTCAAAGGGTATTTATTTGAGGGATACTAGAACAGTTTACATAATAGAATAAACAACCCATGACAAGGGCAAGGATGCATCTAAACCCCAGGAACCACTAAAATAAGGATTCAAGCGCTTCCATACCTCTCTTCTATCATTCATTGCTTCACATGTTAATTTATTTTCTTTTATTGAAGAATATCACCCAGAAAATGATGGAAAAGTTAACAGCTCAAGAGTTTTTAATCTTTAAGAAGAGACACTCTTTCTAACTCTCTTGAGAATCAACATCAAAAATTCCAGGAAGACTTTGAATACTCAAGTCTGTAATATTGAACTAAGATTTTGATCTCTGTTTTGAAAATAGCCACAAAAAATAATGGGAAGGAGAGGAGCTAAACTTACAACGACATTTGGTATAGATCCAAGAGTAAAGCTTTCAACTAATTTTAATTAATCTTAACAAGAGTAAACCAAGAAAATTAGGAGTAAAAGCACTTCAGGCTAATGAAACAACAAATGAAACCAAAAATAAATGTTGTGTGTGGT
>CAUYRT010018983.1:0-12327 GCA_963574885.1 Lepilemur ruficaudatus
CATTAGATGCATGAAAAACATTTGGCAAAATTCAACATTATATCATGACAAAAACTCTTAACAAATTATATGTAGAAAAAGTCTACCTCAACACAACCAAGGCCATATATGCTAATCCCACAGCTAACAGTATATCAACAGTATAAAACTGAACCCCTCTCCTCTAAGATCCTGGACAAAACAAACAAACAAACAAACAAAAAACCCTCATTCTCACCAGTTCTGTTGAATATATTGTTAGGCAAGAGTAAGAAATAACAGCTATTCAAGTCGGAAAGGAAGAAGTGAGATTGTTGCTGTGTGCTGGAAAAAAACAAGATTGCTTTAGAATCTTATATATGGAAAATTCTAAGATTCTACCAAAAAACTGTTAGAACTAATAAAAGAGAATAGTAAAGTTGCAGTATACAAAAATCAATACACAAAAATTAGAAGCATTTCTGTACATTAACAACAAACTTTCTGAAAAAGAAATCAAGAGTTCTCTCTTTTAGATTTGACCTCAAAAGTGCAGAAAACAAAAGCAAAAATAGACAAATAGGATTACATTGAAATAAAAAGCTTCTGTACAACAAACAAAACAATTAGCAGAGTGAGGAGACAATCTATGAAGTGGGAGAAAATATTTGCAAGCCATACATGTGATAAGGAGCTAATATTCATAATATATAAAGAACTCAAACAGCTCCATAGTAAAAAAAAAAACCAAATAATTCCATTAAAAATCGGCAAGGGATCAGAAGAGACATTTTTCAAAAGAAGACAGATGAATGATCAACACATATATGAAAACATGCTCAACATCACATATGATTAGGAAAATGCAAGTTAAAATCAAGGTAAGGTATCTCTTTACAACTGTCAGAATGGCTATTATCAAAAAGACAAAAGATAGGTTTCAGCAAATATATGGGGAATGTACATTGTTCGTGGGAATGTAAATGAGTACAACCATTATGGAAAACTGTAGGGAAGTTCCTCAAAAAACTAAAAATATAATTACCAAATGATCCAGCAATCCCAGCTTTGGTTATTTACCCAAAAGATTAGAAATCAGGATATCAAAGAGATGTCTGCACTCCCATGTTCATTGTAGCAATATTCCCAATAGCCATGTTATAGAATCGCCCTAAGTGTCCATCCACAGATAAATGAATAAAGAAAATGTGATATATTCACATAATAGTATACTATTCAGCTTTACAAAAGAAAGCAATTTTGTCATTTGTGACAATGTGAATGGAATTGGAAAACATATGCTCAGTAAAATAATCCAGGCACAGAAAGACAAATATCTCATGTTCTCATTTATATGTAGAATCTAAAACAATCAAACTTAAAGAAGCAGAGGGTAGATTGATATTATAGTTACCAGAAGCCAAGAATATGGGGAGGGGGTAAATTGGGAGATGATTGTCAAGGAATACTAAGCCTCAATCAGATAGGAGGGAGTTTTTTTTTTTCTTTGAGATATAAGGCATGGTGAATATAGTAAATAATAATGTATTATACATGTCAATATTGTGAAGACTGTAAATTTCAAATGGTTTCACCAAGAAAAATAATGTGTTTGTGGTAACAGATATGTCAGTTAGCTTAATTTAATTATTCCACATTATATTCATAAATCAGAACATCACTTTTTACCCCATAAATGTATATATAACTATAATTTGTCAATTTACAGTTAAAATAATGAAAATTAAAAACAAAAAGTAATTGACATTTCTGGGGGTGCGTATGTGTGTTTCTCAATTAAAAAGTAGTTTCGTAAAGAAAGAGTAGTGGGATAATACTTAGGAGATGTGAGTTTTAAAAGTGACTAAGTCTTGTATGAGAAACAGTATCTCTGAACTACAGTAGAACTTCGTTTTATCCAGGGCAAAATTTGACAATTGCACTAATATCCATTCAAGCATTGCAGTTCTATAGCTCTTCATTTAGTGTAAAATATGCAATATAAAACTATTTGTCTAAAACTGATAAATCAAACCTGAATAGCAAGTTATTTTTACTATCCTTTATTCAAGAAAGCATATTTTTTATTTAAATAACTGAAAAAAATGATAAAACTCTAAATATATTTTTCCAAATTGCACCACAAAATTATTGTTTAAATATGTTACTAAGAGCTCACCACTGACACCAGAAGAAAATGTCTTCTATTTCTCAGATTTATGGTAATAGAATCATCAAAACCTAATTCTCTTGGTTCAAAATCTTTGGTTTATATTATATTTGACTTAACCAGTCTAATCTCTAATACAACTTTTGGTCTCTTTTTCTTTTTGTTCTGCACTTAATATACTGCTAACAGACAAAGTTCCTTTCCGACTTGACCATTATTGAAGGATATACAGTGATATCACATATCTTCTACTCAATCCTTTTCTAGAGCCCCATCCCATCAATTTAGTATTATTTCTAATATTTCTCCTATGAAAATTTTACTTTTGTTACCTTAATTTCACACTCTCTAAAATCCCATCTGAATTGCCTATTCACATCTTCACTGTCCTTCACTGTTTATCATATGACCAAATTTTCAAACACCCTTTCCTAAATTGATTATAATTTAAATTTCCTTCATTTCAAAATTTTGTTATTTTCTGAAATTTATTTTGTGTTTAACATGTACAACATTATTTTATCCTTTAGCTATTATAAAAATTTGAATTTTGTTTTAGAGGTTAGCCTTTTCTGACTAACTGGTTATGTGGTAGACATTATGTTTATTTTTTTTATTCTCTAAGCAATTGAACAAAGTTAATAGTAAATATTTCTCAATATTCAATATTAAAAATTAATTATAATGAATATAGGAACACAATTTACATATTTCTTGCTCAATTTAAGCTTTGCCATTAGTTTTTCTGTCTTAAGTACCGTTCTTAGTGATCAAGCTGTTTTTCCTACATGGAATTCACTTTCATTCTTATCTCTTCAACATATTAATGAGAATACATTTCTGGCTACATGAAGCAGACTCAAAATATACATTGTTAAAAGAATTGAAGTTTGGTTTTCTCTTATTTAGGCATTTTACATGACATATCATCTTTTATTTGTAAACTTATCACGGTCTATATTCTGTTTCATTCCTCTGCCATTCCAGGGTGTTGCCCTAGTATATTAGTAAGAGGACTCTATAAGTGATACAACCATCTGATCTGCATCTGCCTTCTCATCTGAATTCCCATCTTATTTTCACTCAGAGGTAAAAATTCCTTCATTTGGAGAACATTACCCAGAAAATGCATGTGATACTTTTGTTCATATGCTATTGGCCACAAGTTAGTAACATAGCCTTCTATAGCGACAAAGGAACTTGTGAAGGGTCTTTGAGTCACAGTGAGCCCAGCTAAGGTCGCTTTTAATGTGAAACATGAAAAACAATGAATAGAAATCAGCTGCTTCTCTCTCACATAAGGTCACTCTCTAAGACTAATTTTAGGAGAAATCTCATCCCCCCCAAAACTATTCTCATCGTTTAGGCTCTGCAAAGGGTCATTGTATGTCTTCATAGTAACCCTCTAATAGCAATTAATATTGTACTATAGAAATTCACCGATAATTATTTCTTTTTCAGTAGTTTGTAAGTACTTTCAAAGAAAAATATGTATTTAATTTTTCCACAATTTATCTATTATGGTATTTGAACCATAGTAGGTCATTAATAAATATTTCAATAGTTGATCAATGCAGTTTATAAATAAGTGGCCAAGAGAGAAAGCTCTCAAATCAATGTGTTCTCATCTGAATTTATCACAACTATCCTAGCACAAATTAATGTTTAATTTCTTTCCACCTCTGTTAAATGTGAAACACTATATTTTATTTTTACTCCTGTTGGTATTTTCTCATAACATTAACTTTTATTCCATTTCCATTTTATTGCCCTCATGTCATGCCATCAATGACCATTGCTTTATTTATATTACTATAACGGAACATTACTTTAAATGTCCACAACATAATTTTAATTTAGCCTCCTGCACCTATGGTCACCGAATTAGAGTCATTCTCAATTGTTTGAACTTGGTTCATGAAAAAAGGAGTGGATTTCCTCCAATTTTTAACATTTTGGGCACTCTGTTAATACTTTGAACAAAAGATAAAGAGTACAGTTTCAGAAACAAAATACATGTAGAACAAGTGAGTCTTAGGGAGAGGCCATCATGCAGGGCTTTAAGATTTAATGCCTCTGTAATGAACGTGACTATGCAGCCTCTATTCTTCTAGTTGTGTGAGAAAATTTGAGTGTCATGAACTGCAAAATATTAATAAATAGCACCTCTAAATCTTATTCACATAGATATTTGGCCTAGGAGTGTCTACTGAAGTCTGTAAGGCAAGGAAAAATTTTATGACAGGTCGAAAGATCTCTGTATAGTTTTCAGCATGAGAACCCTAATAATCAAAAGCTTTGTTACAGGCTTATCAATCAAAAGCATATTAACATTAGCCTTAAAAACCTTAGCTTGGATAAAAATATCAGTAAAATATAGAATAATAATTATCTGATTTAACATTGTTATTGTCTGTGTTATTCTTCTATCAAAACTGAATTAGTTTTTCTACTATATTTGGAAAAAGAAACAGCCATATCTGTAAAGCTAAATCCTTCTCTATGACAAAACTATATTTACATATATCTACTTCTTTATGTTTGAAAGCACTTGCCATTAACTCTTCATGACTGTCAAATGTACAGACTAAATTATTAATTTTTAAACAATAATAAGTTTGTTTTCCATGTGAAATTCCTGGAGATAGGGAAACTTTAAAATCAAGTTAGATAGCAGAGAAAAGACGTATTTCTTATAAACTGTTTAGGAAAAGCCATATTACATAATAGATAGTACATTTTCTGGCAATCAGAGGTTGACTTGTAGTTGAAACTACACTCAAAGAATGGTTTAAATTTAGATGTGTTTATATTTGGCAATAAACAGAGATTTATATAAATCCAAGTTGATTAAATGGTTATAAAAATAATTTCCTATAAAATCAGTCATTTCATTTTAATCACTGTCTGTAAGCTCACTCTGGAGAAAAGATTTGAATATCTATCATCATTCCTTAGCCATTACTTAGAAAATAAATGTAGCTCATGTATTTAAGTGCTTCCCCAGAAAATGCAATTTTAAAGTGCATAAAAAAGCTCATGGCTTAGAAAAAGTAAAAAGGTTTGCATGACTGTTTACCAAAAATATTAACAATTTCTTTGCAAAATCAAATAATTTCACGTGTAAGATTTTGTGTCCTTAATTCTGATTTAAAAAAAAAAAAACCTCTCAAAAATATTACAGCATTTTTGGCTGAGGTAAAAATCCAAATCTCAAAGGCATACTTTTTTAACGTTACTTTTTTATTTATTCAATCACCATGGCTACTCACATCCAACTCTTAACACCTGCAGGTGAATCAAAGCCAACTTCTAAGATGTTTTGGCTTCTTGCATCTTCATAGGGGAAAAGAGAATGTCAAATTCTGTTTTTTTACTAACCTTAAAGTATATCTTACATGAATAATAGCATCAGATATCCACACTATATATTTTTTTTCTTGGTTTAGTTCAATCTCAGTGATTCTTGTCTTCAGGAGACCCCAGTTAGAAAGATGAGTTGGATGTGTAAATAAAGGGACATAATTTTGGTTGTGCTTCAGAACCCATTGCCTGATTTAATGTAATAAATTGTGGCATATCTTTTATGATTGTTTATCCTAGATGATTGAGTAATGCCTCATCATATATTTCTGAACTGTTTAAGTAATCATGTCTGCTATTGTGAGCTTTATCTGAAACTAATGGACTGCAATGTGAGTTATGGGTCCTCAATTGAAAGTCTTGCTATAATATGATACTTAACTTTCTTGCCACAAAGGTTACATGATATGTTAACATTATAAAAATATGTGTGTTTGAACACATGACTCTTGGCTAATAATCTTGGCTTATTTTTGATTAAGTTAAGGAAAAGAAAAGTATTTCATATATTAATAATTAAATCTTACCCATCTATAAAAGAAAATAATTTTTAGAAAGCAAACATAGCTTAATTGGTTAAATAAAATCAAATTTTATGATGGTTGGAATTATGTTTTAATTATATTCATGTTTATCTATGTCCAGAATTATTATTCATTCATTCTTTTGCATCTCTGATTTTTGAATACCTAAAAAATGGGATTTTTGTCAAATACTATTCAAAACTATTCAAAAACACATTTAGTGAAGTGTGGTTTGAAGCTATAACATCTTACAACAGGGTTCCCCAACATTTTTGGCACCAGGGACTGGTTTCATGGAAGATAATTTTTCCATGGACAGAGGGGCGGGGTTCAGAGACAGAACTCAGGTGGTGATGCCACCCATGGAACAGCTGTAAATACAGATGAAGCTGCACTAGATCACCCACTACTCACCTCCTGCTGTGCAAACTGGTTCCTAACAGGCCACAGATCAGTACTGGTCCACAGCTTTGGGGCTCTGAACTACAGTATTAGAGGACTTGAAAAAATTTTAAACTATTAAAACCAAGCTAATGTGTTCGAGCAAAGTCATCTGATCCTAGCAACTCATGAGAAACTGAGGTTAAAAAATGGATAAATAATTTTACTCCCATTAGACATAGCCATCATAGGTGAAGTCTGTAGTGTTTACTAAGTCCAACTACTTAAATAACCTTACACAAAGCTTTTAGACAGTGCAATGTACCTGACTTTATAACCCAAATAGCACAAGGAGTAGCAGAGAACAAGTCAAGGGATGGAGGTGCCAATAAATATTGCTAAATCTAATATTATGTTATCCTAAAAATGACATATTTCTTATACAGTGGGCTACAGTTGAAGAGGATGTAGAGATGTTCTCTTTTTAGAAAAAAATTGGAAAAAGGAATTAAGAGTAATCATTGAAAAGATCAGAATAATGGCTTCTTACACAAAATCAGTACATATCAAAATAACTTGTGGAGTTTTTGCTTAAAATAATAGTTATAGTGCAGTTTGGGAGGATAGCCCAACATTTTTTCACATAGTTGCCCATGACCACTACGGGATTCACTTAAAGCAATATCTAATTGGCACATGCCCAGAAAATTTAGAACCCATATTCTTAAACTGTCTGAAGAACATACTTAAGTTAAAAAAAATGTTTCTAATGGGTTACCTATAACAAGGCAAATAATTAATTGTGGAAAAGCCAGAGTGGACATTTTTAAAAATTCAGTAATTAGAAAACTTACAGGAAAATATGCTACATTTTATCAAATGTATCAGGGAAAAAAAACATGGCCATGATACTCTCCAGAGAAACAGAAAGAGATGTGTGTGCTACTTTAAAGACTTTGTATTTGCCTTTGATTTTATTTATCATGTATCTGGATATACATAATGTAAATCAGACCCTAAAAATACTTCTGCTGTACTTCTTCATATTTAAAAATATATTTCCTAAAGACCTCGTATAGCAAAAGCAATCTTAAGCAAAAAGATAGGGCTACTTCTGTGTGGGCTAGAAGTAGCGCATTCATGCCTCTCTCAAAGAGAGGAAAAGAAAAAAGTTGCATATAGATGCCCACATACAAATGGACCTTCTTGGAGAGAGCATTATAAATTACTCTGTAAAAGTGGGAAAAGACAAGAACAGAATTTTTTCAAGAGGAGATAAACAAATGAACAACAAGCATATGAAAAATATTCAACATCACTAATTATCAGGGAAATGCAAATTAAAACCACAATGAGATACCACCTTATCCCTGTTGGAATGGCCATTATTAAAAAGTCAAAAAACAATAGATGCTGGCTAGGATGCAGAGAAAAAAGAACACTTACACACTGTTGATGGGACTGAAAATTAGTATAACCTCTGTAGAAATCAGTATGGAGATTCCTCAAAGAAATAGAAGTAGACCTAGCATTGAGTCCAGCAATCTCACCACTGGGGCTCTATCCAAAGGGAAAGAAGTCATAAAGACATCTTCACTGAAATGTTTATCACAGCACAAATCACAATTGCAAAGATATGGAATCAACCTAAGGGCCCATCAAACATCAACTCATTAGTGAATAAAGAAAATGTGGAATATATATATATATTTTTTTCCACAAATGTGGAATATATATGTGGAATACATGTATATATGGTGTGTGTGTGTGTGTGTGTGTGTGTCTATATATATATATATATAATAAAGTACTATTCAGCCATGAAAAGGAATGAAATAATGTCTATTGCAGCAACTTGGATGGAACTGGAGATCCTTGTCGTTCTAAGTGAGGTACCTTAGAAATGGAAAAATAAACACACATATTCTCACTAATAAGTTGGAGCTAAATAATGGGTACACATAGGCACAAAGATATGTAAAGAACATTGGAAACCAAGAAGAGGGGGCAGGATAGGAGATGGGTGAGTGATAAAAACTCACTTATCAGGTACAATGAACACTATGCTCATGATGAACACACCGAAACCCTGACTTCAGCATTATACAATGTATCCATGTAACAAAAACATTTGTAACCCCTTAATATTTTGAAATCAAAAAATCTTAGCCAAAGAGCTAGTATAATTAAAAACAATTTGGCTAAAAGTCTCACCCCCCTGAATATTTCTCTGATTAAAACTGTCTACATTTATTTCTATGCTCTTCTTTTTCCATTAGCCTTCCCCTTTCCTGAGTAGATACTTCCTTCTTTAGCTATGATATCTACATTCAGTAAATTGTTGCTTACACCTTCAGTCTTTGGGACCATTGTTTCTTTGTGAATTCTAAAGGTGTTGTTGTTTGCCTTACCTCAGATTTCTTAGAGAAATTCTCAGTGTCACTGCCCTTATCCCAATACAAATACTAACTACCCTTAATCTAATCATCTCTTACATATATTCTCAATTAGAGAGAAAGATCCAAGAAAGTAGACTGTGTCACATTTATATTTGTAGCCTCCATCTCTTCGGACAGCACAGAGAAATATCCAAAAATACCAAAAATATTAATCTGAATAAAATAATACTATATTTGAAAGGACTTTGCTGATTGCAAATGCATACTGATATAAAATATTAATATTGTGAGGTTTGTTGTTCAAAATACACTTCAAGATTTAAAGATAATTTAAACTTTGTTTTCCAAAAAGCAAATTATTATAAAAAGTTTTATATTCTTTTAAAAATGCATTTTCATAGTGCTTGTTCCTATGAAGCCAATACGATAAATTATCGTTTTGAGCTCTGAGATAAGAGGGAAAAGATAAATGCATACTATTTCAGCACTTCACACTTCAAAATTGCTCCTAAAATGCATTCTGAAAAACGTGAATATTCAATTGTCTTATTCGGCATATCTACAGATAAAGAAACTAAAGAAAATATAAGATTGATTTGAAATATCTCTACAAGGGTAATAACTTATTTCCACTATTGTATGATAAATATGCCATGGCAATCTTATTAGCTGATTCAATCTAATTAGTGTCAAAGTCATGGTGCATGTCCTGAATAAATGATTGCATTCAACAATAACCATTAGGGCCAAGATACACATAAGGAGACACATTTTTCAAACAAGTACTTGTACAGTCAGGACTCTGAAAAGATTTTATGGGATGCAAGCTTAGTTTACTCCAATACATACTTTTTGAGTACCTATCACTTACATGGTGCACTAAGTTCTAGGCATGTACAAGTGAATTAAAAGCAAATCTCTCAAAGAGTTTGCTGTAGGAAAATTAGATATTTAAGAATAAAATTCTAATTAAATGTGACAAGTGCAATGAATAACGTTTCAAAGAGTTTTAGAGAAGAAAAAAGTAGGATATTTAACTCTGCCTTGAGGATTGGAGTTGGAGTAGTGATAAGAGATATGGAGACACCTGGCTATGGTGACATCTGAGTTAAAGGCTAAAGAATGAGAAATACATACCCAAGAGAATGGAGGGGGACACAATCTTTTTTCAGGTCAAGAGATTTGCAAAATTCTAAAGACATGAAACTACTTGGTGTGTATGGGGATCAAAAATAACTTACCAAAGTTGGAGTGTAAACTGTGAAGAGAGGACTAGTGGAAAGTTACATCATTTTTCAGTAATAGAAAGCATCCATGTCATGAAAACCTTTTTCTGCAAAGATTAAGAGTATGTGGTGGAGGCTTCCCAAAATATCGATGCAGACATAGTGTTTTGCACAAAGGAGATGTTCTATGCATGCCACTGCCTTATAAGTCATGCAAGGATTTAGTAGTAGAGACATAAAGATAAAGCTAGCACCCATTAAGTTTGGTTTTAAGCAGTTATCTAGTGTGAATACCCTTTAATATATGAATAATATTGAATTTAGTAAGTAAGGTGCCATAGATGATACTTAAACCTGAGAAGTGTGGAATCAGGGGAACTTTCTGTATCAGCCATTAGGCAGACTTTCACTAATGGGCTCCAGTTGTATCCTATCACTTTATAAAATGTGTCCTTTTAAACTTTGTCAAAAATGTATCTGGTCTAGCATGCAGGCAACCAGAGAATCTAAAAACTGAAGCTGGAAAAGGAAGGTTACAACTATGCCATGGTAAAGTGAAATCTTTTTAACCGACTCTGGTTGAAACAAATCCCACACAGAATATTGCAATTGCCTCTTCAATTTGGCTTTCCTCATCCACTTTTGCATGCTTCTCAGTACAAGATCTTTTTTTTCTTTTTGAAACTACTACCAAAGTATTCTTTTCAAAATATTAGTTTCACCCTCAACTTCTACCCCCCAGTTAGAACCCTTTACTGGATATGGACTGCATTTAAGACTAAAAAGTAAATCTTTAACATGGCCTGTCACGTCCTGCATGTTCCTCTGTTCTCTGTTAAACTCTCAACCCCACTTTGTGCCCCCAAGAGCACCTTGTTCTCTCAAACCCCCCCTTGTTTTTGTCTGCCACACCTTGAAACGGTGCATGAGAGGTTTGCTATGTCTAAGATGTTATTCCTAACTCTCCCTAGACTCCACTTTTCCTTTCATTAAGTTAACTTGTACTCAGCATTCAGATCTCAGATAAATGGTGCCTTACCTAGAGAAAATTCTACAGATCTTTTTACTGGTCCAACCATCTTTAGAATGTGCCTCACAGAAACATTTACCTCCCCTTCCAAGCAATTCTCATAATTTTACAAATTGTTATTGTTGTTGTCATTATTATTATTTGAATAATGTCTAATTTCCATTCTAGACAGTAAGCTCCAGAGATAATAACTCTTTGTATTCTCCATTGCATCTCCATAACAATGCCTAACATCTAACAGGTATAACAGAAAGTTAAACTCAAAACTTTCAGCTATCAAAGCACAAAATTTGTTTTATCTCAAAAGATTTGCTAGTTCATGTGAATATTTAAAGCTGATGACTGATATGGGGTTATCTTTCTCAAATCCATGAGGTTAAGAGTTTGATGGCATGGATATAAAAGGAAAAGTTTTGAGCCAGATTTTTAGGAAGTGCATTGAGTCTTAACCCATTCAGTAATGTGAGGATGATGTTTTTTTCTAAACTTAAGGTTAGTCAGAGGGGTGTTATCTTGGCTGATTCAGGTTTCTATAACAAAATACCATAAACTGGGTAAATTATAAACAGCAATTCTTCATTTCTCATAGTTCTTGAAGCTGGGAAGTCCGAGAATAAGGTGCCAGCAGGTTTGGTGTCTGGTGAGGCCCTGCATTGTGATTCATAGACAGTGCCTTCTGGCTGTGTCCTCACATAGTTGAAAAGACAAATAATCTCCCTTATGCCTATTTTATAAGGGTACTGATCCTATTCATGATGACTCCACCCCCATGATCTAATCATCTCCCAAATGGTAACGCATCCTGACATCATCACATTGGTGACAAGATTTCAACACATAACTTTTCTGGGGACACAAATGTTCAGACCACAGCAGGTTTCAACTAGGTCATTCCTAGAACTTAAAAGTCTAGGAAGATTTTAAGTTGAAAGGGCACAGAGAATGAGATCCTGATTCACACTGTGGAAAGTAGTAATCAATGATATCAGGAAGGAAGGCTAAAATTTGAAAGCAACTATACTACTCTCAAACAGTGAATCAAATATGTGTGATTCCCGATACCCAGATGAGGCAACCACCATAGGAATGTTAGCTAAGAGACAGTGTGTCAGGATAGTAGGACCCCAGCAATAGGAGGTTGTGGTCTATTCCACAGGGAGCCAATGCTAAGGGGTAAAAATCTGAAGTGGGTGGTATCTGAGTTTGTTTTCTTTTACTATAACAGAACACCTGAGGCCAGGTAATTTATAAAGAAAAGAGGTTTATTTTGGCTCAT
>CAUYRT010018984.1:0-11902 GCA_963574885.1 Lepilemur ruficaudatus
CAAAAATATTTCCTTACAAAAGAACGACAAGTAAAAAGAAGCTTTCTGAAAATGTCTGTACTTGATCCAAAAAGTTCTGGCTACGTTAAAAGGTATATCTACAGGGGGAGTTGAGAGGGGGTTGAACGGAACAAATTATGAGATTGAAGAAAAATTATCTTTATTTCAGAAAACAAATTGTAGACATAAAATATCTACCAGTTTTTTAATATATATAAATGTCAAAAGAGAAAGATTGTTCCGACACATGTCATGTCAAAGCCTAATCAAGCTACATCTGAATTTTCAGTAACATGGAGGAAGAGTCTATAACTACCATAGCTAACCTGACTACTGAGAAGACTGACCTAGAAGGATGGTCTCAAATTCCCAAGTCCCTCTTCGTCGGCTGAGTTAATTGTATGCATCACAGAGACATACACATAGACATTTATATTTTAGCTAAACATAAACCTGACCTTTCTTAGCTCAATTTGCTGTATGAATACAGAGAAGACAACAACCACATAGATACATTGTCTTTTTATTATTTACATTGCCTCACTTTTTCTATTTCTAATTTGGAATTGACTGATAAGATTAACGTTTTATTATTTTCATAAGCTCTGATTTTATTTTCACCTAAGTGAAGATAAGAGATACTTGGGGAAAACATTAATCTCCAATCAGTCCCCATCAGCTGACCTTCTACGTGAACGATTGACATTTTCTTAATCACGGATAACCCTGTAGACCCTTACCTTCCCTTAGGCTGCTCGAACTTCTTGTATATGGAAAATTTGAAACTGTCACTTATTCTTATTTTTGAGAGATATTGACTTGAATAAATCAATTCATTTATTCACATATTTATTATTCATTTGCACATTTGTTTATTCAGTAGCTGTTTTTAAGTATGTTATGTCAAGCACTGTGCAAAGCACTGGGAATACAAAAATGTTAAAATACCCTCTTGCCCTCAAGTAATGCATAGACACAAATTTATAATACAGCACAACATGAAAATTATTTATGTTTTTATTTTTTTGAGACAAGTTCTCACTTTGCTGCCCAGACTAGAGTGAGTGCCGTGGCGTCAGCCTAGCTCACAGCAACCTCAAACTCCTGGGCTCAAGCAATCCTTCTGCCTCAGCTTCCCAAGTAGCTGGGACTACAGGTATGCCCCACCATGCCTGGCTAATTTTTTCTATATATTTTTAGTTGTCCAGCTAATTTCTTTCTATATTTTTGGTAGAGACGGGGTCTCGCTCTTGCTCAGGCTGATCTCAAACTCCTGAGCTCAAACAATCTGCCCACCTCGGCCTCCCAGAGTGCTAGGATTACAGGCTTGAGCCACCACGCCCAGCCAAGAATTATTTTAATAGATACACCCAGTTTCCATTTTGTTTGAAGAATTTCATATAGAATATGGTTAAACTTATTTTGCCTTAGGAAAATCAGAAGTAAAATTCGTGAAGAGCATATTTAAGGTTTATGTATTTTATGTATTAGATATATTTTTGTCTAGAATGTGTAATACATCAGAGATAATTTCATGTGAGCCATTGAGATCTACTTCCAAGAATGCGTTGATTCCTAAATATCCTTAAATATAATGAAGCAGTGGAAGCAACCATTCATTCAATGCCTCTGAGTGTGTCTTAGAGAAATAAGACAATGAAATTTGCAGCCTCCAGCTCTAACATAACAGCTTTGGGGAAAATGACCTAGTGGAAATGAAACCTGCCTGGGGGGAAGACCTGGGGAGTTGGGGAGTACAATGTAGACCCCATGGGAGGAAGCCCGCAGACTCAATGCTGACAGCCCTCGAAATATTACACGTGGCGGGGACTGCATAAGCACAACCTAGTGGTATTTGGTAAGGACCAATAATGCTTCCCCTATTGCCAGACAAATCTACCCTGAAGAGAATTCCAGGATAGTGAGTACTTTTAAGTGATCAGAAACAGTTGTGGCTGCTGTTTTTCTTTGTCGACTGTAGTCACTAGAGAGGTCCCTTTCCCCTCCCTATGTTTCCTGCTGTTGAGTGTTCTATTAGTAGTGAATGAGTTAGATAATTATTTTCAATAATCTATTTGGTGCTCAGAGAAATCTATAACATTAAAGCTACAAGCAACAGCTTTAGGAAAAGAAGATTGCAGTTTGTCAAAGTATGTTGGATAAGGTTTCAATACTAGAACACTCCTAAGTTAACTAGAAGGAAGAGAGTAGCAGTTTTCCTGGCAGGTTTGAGAAGAGGGAGACGAAGACTTTAAATTGTTTTCCAGACAGAAGATATTGATTTTGCAAAGTCAATGTGAAAAAATAGGAAGGGAAAAAAAAGCAGGATTTGGAAAAAGAGGAGATAATGAAGATGTAGACTATGGAAGGAGAAAGATGAAGGGAACAAACAAAGGTGAAGACACTTTGTTGCTAACAAAGTACTAGGTCATAAGTTACGGCAGTGAAAAAGACCAATATGTTCTTATAACTTAATGGGAAAGAGAATTGTTATCAGATTTTTTGGCATCAACACTTTGTACCCAAAGAAAATGAAGTGACATATTTAAGATCGCAGGAAAAGAAAATTGAAACAAGGACCTAAACTGATTTCCAAATAAAAGTTTCCCAAACTGTTGTGCCCATGCAAGAACTCAGGAAACATTGTTCTCATGGAGTGTTCATTAATAAACTACTGGAGAATAAGCTTCAGACCATCAAATCAACATAAAGACTGCCAGTGAGAATTAAACATAGTACATATTTTCTTAGAGAACTCAGATAGATGAGGGATAGACTGAAGACAGTTTAATGTGGCTATCTGCACTGACAATGTAGATACAGTTCAATAAAAAGTGGGGGAAATGAAAGCAACATATACAATTTTTTAAAAACTCTTCCTATTAATCGTATGGGTGATTTTATTAGCATTGTTATCCTCATAATATTTTGTGTATAATGCAGTATTTTAAAAATCAGTAATTCTAGCATCCCCAGTACCCTTGAGAACCAGTGTTCTCTACAGTACACATTAGAATTGAAAGTTTTAGGATAAATTTATGAGTTTTAAAAAGATATATCTATCTATCTATCTGTCTGTCTATCATCTATCTAATGTCTATCACTTCTCATAACTTTGTTCCTGGAAAAGACCTAGAAACAATGCCCATCATAGTATCAATGAGCATCCCTAACATCCAGATTGTGATACTGAAATACACTTTCCCACTAAAAGAAAGCAGGGTTGTTTGGAGGACCACTTGATTCCAGGTTTGGGGCAGACAGTGTATGAGTTGAAATATCGTGTTACTCTAGTTAGTAAGGAAGATATCAAAGAATACAAAGGCACATCAGTAGGACCTGAGAGCTAACTTGAAGAGTGTCTTACTGGCCATAAAGTACAATAACTGATACATATTAAAGCATATCAAATATGCTTAAGTTCATGAATGACCCTTATTCATGTACAACTAATTAATTGTCTTTGTATAATGCAGGGTTGATAAACTATACAATCAAACATTTATTTTGTCTTTTTTATACAAAATAGTTACTGGGTAACTAAGTAATAGATGAGTCAAAGTTTCTCTTTGTAGAAGAGACATAAATAAAAGAAGAAAATGATGAAATTGGATTATCAATATTTTACAATGACGAATGAATTATGAAAACTAGGCATCAATCATTGTTGACTGCTAACATCATAAATAGAGAGGAAGCCAGACGTTTTGTGCTTTATGATAAAGAGTTCAAAACTATCATGAGGAAGTCTTGACAAAAAATCAAACCAGAATCTATCTGAGTAACCGTCCTCTAGATCCAATTACCAATGCATGGGAAATACAGAGGGCAGAGGAACATGTTAAACTAAATCAAGTGAAAATCTGTGCAGGAAAAACAATCTAGTTTCTTCAACAAATAAATTGCTAGGAAAAAAAAAAAAAGAAATGGAGAAGAAATACACTAATTGGAAAAGACTTAAAAAAAAATCTACTTCCCACCCTCCTCACCCCTCAAAATAAGAGAAACCAAAGCCATACACTTTATGGATACACACATGGCTAATGAAATTATATAGAAAAGTACAAAAGTGTTATCAGAAGAGTATTTACCCTTGGGAGAGGGAGTGCATTGTGCTGGGGACCCAAGGAGGGCTTTTTGGGTGGCAGGGAAGGTTTACTTCCTGACATGGGGGGGCTGGCTACAAGGTTGTACAATTTTTAATAGTACATTAAGCTGTATATTTGCTTTATTTAGTTGCTAATATCATAAATTTTTTAAAAAATATTAGGTAGTGTGATTTGTTGGACATATAGAACTTAAGGATTTGTATATAATCTAAATGAAGATGCTGAGGAAGAAGTTATACACATGGTCCTTGAATTCAGGAGATATGTAGGGCTGTCCAGAAAGTATCCAGCCATGTAACCATTCTCATTATGTTTAACCATGGCTGGATAGTTTCCGGACAGGCCTCGTATATTGTGGCTGAACCCATGAGATTTGTTTAAGCTGGGTTTAAAAAGAGATACAATCAGTCTGAAAATAAAATATCAGTATAGAAGAAAACTAACACTTAATGGATGGACCCCAAGAGGAAAAGTACAAAATAGTCTGAGAGGTAGAAAGAAAACTGTAAGCCACTTTCACCTCATTTTATCTACTTCCAGTTCTGGTAAAAGGGAAAAAAGTGAAAAGCAAGCTGCTGCCTTTTAAAGTCCTAATTAGGGAATTGCACGTATCACGTCTGCTCCCATCCCTTTGGCCTGAATGTGTAACCACAAAGAAGGCTGGGGAATGTAGTCTTTTATTGTGTTGCCATGGAACCAGAAAAAAAATGTGAGTGTTCTGTCATTTAAAGGAAGAAATGATCTTACTTAGGACAGTCATGATGGAATGACGTTAAAATACTCTGGGAAGGCAAAACGAAGATGCCAAACCAGGTGCAAGTAGGAGCAAAGTCTCTAACAGAGGTGGAGGCACAAGGTCAATGGACGTCAGCAAGTAGAAGGGACATAGGGTAGGAGAATAAGATGTCCTGGGGCTGTCAAGAGTGGAATGTTACACAGTGTTGAAAAAAAAAACCTGGAAGGCAATGGCCTTTAGAAGAATATTGGCCTTGCCTTCTGTTCCTTGGTATCTGGGTCATGGGAGAAATGAACAGCTTCCACTGGAGAGGGGCAAAGGAGCAGAGTCTCAAGGGGAGCCAAGTTTCTCATAGGAAAAGGAAGTGGAGGAGAGTTGAGAAATCAGCAAAACATCCTGCCTATAGATGAGAGCTCAGCTAGCGAAAGTGCCTCCCACTATGTATTTTACAAGTTGGGATTCTCTCAGCTTCTTGCTTTGAGAGGATATAGAATACAAAACATTAATTAATGGATTCAGCTGTAGTTCTTAAAATTATATTTTTAATTTAATTTAAATATTTTTTTAAATTTATATTTTTAATAATAGAAAAAGTTGGTATGTTTCTATTATACAACTTCAGGCACATGAAAGTTACATTTTTAGAATATGAGACTATTCCTTAAGAGGATTTATATTTATAAAACAGTATATACTTTAATTATAAACTACCAGCAATAGATTACTCGCTGTTATTTTAAATTGCCTAGAATTAGAATAAAACCACAGACAAGCAGACCCAATTTTATAGGATCCTAGTTCAAAGTCATTTGGACTCCTTCCACAGATAAGTTTTATCCCACCCAGGAACTAAGTCCTTAAATATTTTCTTGGAAAATAAAAACAGTCCTTGGGCTACATTTAATGTTAGTCCCAAGTCTCAACAGAATTTTATGAAACTAAAGCAGACTTTTGGCACCATCTAGGCTAAGGTAATAGGGATTAATGGAAAAAAACAAAAGATGGGCTCAGGAGAGTCTCTACTAGCTGTACAACTTTGGGTAAAATAATTAACATTCCTCAATATCAAATTCATTATTAATATAGAGATACTAATAATTACCTTCCATAAGAGTTAATAGGTATGGTATAATGGTAACTTACCAGTGTCTGACAAATAGCAGACCATCATCATTTTATAATTGCTATTCTAATATATCCTCCAATGCATACATTTTTATCCATTTTGCCTTTTTTAACTGTCTATCTATGTTTAACTAAACATAAAAGGATGTATATTATCACCTTTGTTTCCATCTAGCTTAAGCTTTATTGTTAAATACCAATATATCTTAGCAAAATTTTCCATGCATGTAAAAAGTTACCCTTATTTTTGTAAATATTTGCATGAGATGGAATATGTCACAGAAACAAATAATTCAATAACACTTTCTTCTTTGGGGAACTGTAATATTGATCTGAAACCAAAGTGGCAAATAGCTTTATCTCATGAATGAAATCTCATTTCATGGTGTGGCTTCCCAGGAAATGGTTTGAGAAGAATTGTGTGGCAGAGAAAAACTTAGGGGGAGATAATGCTCCAATACTGCTTTCAGCACAGATGCACGAGAGGGGACAGAAGGTACACATATGACACGGTATTGATCACTGTTCTAGTGAATAGAAACACGTCCATGTTTTCTAACAAATTAAACTAAATTTATAGATGAATTAATTATTCAAATATCAAAAATAGGAAGAGATATCTATTTAATAATATTTAATGTTAACATACTGTTAGCCTGAGATATAGGTTCTCAGGAAAGTTTCACCTGGATTTTTGACAAAGTTATTTATATGATGAATAACAAATTTGATTTGAATTTGATTTAGAGAGAGATTCCTGAAATTTTTAAAAAGCCAAACGTAGGTAAAACCAATAATAATGTGAATATAGGGATAACTTTAATGCTTTTAAGACCATTTTTATTTTACCAGCACACACAATAATATATAAGATAGGGAATTCCTTTTAAAAAATATGGCTGATACATACTGTTTAAACAGCCACATTTTATTTTCACTATTTAAAACAAGCATCTGAAAGGAATATGTCATAGGATTCACTGCATAGGAAATGCAACAGCAGGAATTCATCTAAAAATCCACATAGTATAAGAGTTAAACCAATTAGTATAGAAACGTTGAGTGAAATAACAGATAGGTAGACAAATTCAGAAACTTTAAAACAGCCTGGAAAAGCTTATAAATATAAAAATAAAAGTGGGTCATATAGACTGTGGTTTTAGTAAATGATATTCCTAATGGTATCTCTAATCTTTGAATAATAATAAAAATAAAAATAAAGGTTCTTAAAATCAATCCAGTTGGCTTGCTGCAAAATGGCATCTGGTTGGTAATATGTAACTTAAAAAATTAAGCAAATATTTTATAAAATGAAAAAACAAACAAAATCCATTTAGAGTATAACATTACCAGCCACAAAGACTCACAACCATTCGGTCAACCATGTGTAAGTCAAAGATTAAGCAGTAATGGGAGGAAAAAACACACATGTACTGGCTGGCTCTTGCTTCATATCTAAGGGAGAATAAATCTGCCAGCCTGAAAAACAGTAAGATGTCTCATTTCCCTGCTACTGCCTGATTGGGAGACGTGGGGTTTGATCAATTCTCTCTCCATCCCCAAAATCTGTTACTACTCTGCACTGCAACACCTTCCAATAGCAACCAGGGCCACTTCACCACCTCCCCTTTCTACATGCTCTCTAAGACTAAAATTTGTATTAATGCAAAATGCCTAGAGTCTTTGGTGGTTATGCATTTGGTTTGCTGCATGTGGGAATGAGAGATACGTATTTGGGATGTGAGATAAGAAAGTACCATAAGAAAGTGCAAAAACAGTTTTCTGGCAAAAGAGCTATAGATTGGTTAGAATTGCCTAGAATATGTGTACCTTCTCCAAGTCGTCAACCAGATAATCAAACTAATAGAGATGAAATCCAGAATTTAGAGAAATTAAGTGAATGGTACTAACTAGAAATTAGATGAAGTCTGTTCACATTTACCACCCTTCTAGGTGAAAATCTGAGAAACATGTTCTAATGGTAACCAGGTAAACAATGAGAGAAACCAGAATGAGTGGCAGACATTATCAGAAATCAGTGGAGAGAACTCTCACTTCCAAAGGATAAGTAATTGGAAAAAAATACTAATATATAATATATATGAAAGTGTTCTGCAAAAAATAAAATAAGCATTTAACCATCAGGACATAAATGAATATATTACTTTTGAAAAATATATGCCATATGTACCTAAGTAAATGTTATAAAAACAGTAGTTATGTGTTATTTATAAAATTAAGAAACCATGTATTATATTAATATAGTAAATTAATATAGTAAAGTTAATTAGTAAAAATTAATATAGTAAAGTAAAGACATATAGTAAAGTACAAAATAATATAACAATAAAATGAAAAAATAAATATGCAGAGGAAATTGGAGAAGATGGAGATGTCAATTGAGCTTAATGAGATATTGAGATGTGAAGAAACTGAAAATATAGTCACATATTTAATATATTCATAAAAGCAGAATTAATACGGCAGAAAACTAAATTTTGAAATTAAATCAAGAAGCACTATGAATAGAGGAAATGGAACAAGCAATAGAAATGAATGAGAAGTATTATTACCATCGTAACATGTAGAGAAGGGAGACCTATCCCTATATTATGGAAATCCTAAAAATACATCAGAAAAAATAGAAACAAGAAACATTGAAGACAGCAAAAAAGGAAACACAGAGTATGCATATCTGCAGACATATATGACACACACATAACCAGAAAAATAGGTAAATTATTTTACTTCAACAGTAAAGCATTTATCAATCAAGAAGAAGAAGCAGAAGGAGCAGCCGAAGCAGCAACAGCAGCAAGATGGCTGCCCAGAGACACCACCAGCCAGAGCATCTCTGTAAGAAGTTTTAGATACAAGAGAAAAAACAAACAGACAGACAAACATAGATTGGAAGAGGGTCTGAAAGAAGACTGCCTGAACCTACAGGAGACTCTGTGGGAAGAGGCTGCAGGGCTGAAGTATAAGGAGAAAGGCATCAGCACGATTAAGCCCCAAGGGTGCGGAGACCAGCGACAAGGGTAGGTAGATTGGTTAACTTCCCCCTCCCTTGCATGGTGGACTGTTGGTGGGCTCCCAAGCTGCTGGAGGGACCTTCTGCAGGCACAAGCCCAGAGACTGCTGCCACCAGTGAGCAGAGAGCTTCTTGAGAAGAGGGCACCAGGCTACCAGCACCCCAGGGCACCTCCCTCCCCACAGACCTGAGCAGGTTGGCAGGTGCCATATTGCTTTTCTACCCATCGGTGCCTTTGTTCTCCCCAGGGGGACTCAACTGCTCAGGTTCTTGCTTGTCTCTGCACAGACATTTCCCAACTTTGGGCCAGACTGTAGGAGCCATAGGGGTCCAGTAGGTCCCAGGTGATCTGTGTGACTCTGGAGCCTCATAATTCTAGGTGGACTGCCTTCTGGAGAGAGGGTTGGAGATGATCAAGCGGTGAAATTTCGTCCACTTAGATTCTTTTTCACCCCTTCCCCTTTCTCATCCATGGCTGCCAAGAGAGACAACTGAGCCACCATATGGAAGCTTCCACGGGGAATGGGGCTCAGACCTTTTCTTGCAGGTCCTGCAACACACTGAGGGATGCTTGCACTGTGAGAACCCCCTGCCTGCCAGTCCTCCCTGGAGCTGCTTGCCTGGTGACTCTAGTAGAGTGAGACACACCCCCAGGTGGAGGGACATTGAATCAGCATGGGCACCCTGTGGAAGACTTGGGACCAGCATCCTCCCTGACATGGTCAGGATTGATTTCCAGGGCCTAGGAGACGGGTCTGCAGGCCAGATCCCATACCCACAGGTCTCAATTGTGTTGCCCAGAGACACGAAGGGGATATTTGTTAATTTTTCTCACCAGGTGTGGGTGCCTGCGAGGACAGATGGGAGTGGGCAGTGCAGTGTGGGTCCTAGTTGCAGCATGCACACAGGGTGACCTTTCTTCCAAGGGAAAGCTGGGCTCCCTGCTCAGACTGGGATCCTAGACAGAGAACTTCCTGGCCAATATTGCAGTCTTGGGAGAGCTCAGCTGCCTTGAGTTCCTGCCTGCTGGCAGAGGCCCAGGAGAAACCACGGGACAGGGGAGGGTAGAAAGGAGCGAGGCCTGCTCTGGACTGCCTCATTAAAGATCTCAGACAGACAAGCCTCCACACTCAGACTTTCTGGTTGAGTGGGGACATTTGAGCCCCTCCATAGCAGCTTTTCCCAGAGGTGGGGAACAGACCTATGACCCCTGTTAAAAGCATTTGCAGATGGCTATCAGTCCTGTTTATAATGAATAAAATATATATATATATATATATATATATATATATATATATATATATATAGCACTTGCAGAGCTTGAGGGCAGGCTCACCCAGCCTAGCTCCACCCAGCCTCATTCTTCCAGCCCCCCCTGTTGAGGTGGAGAATGAGGACACACCTGAAAGTTCCAGGGCCCCACCCACCACCTGGGGCACTAGAGTGCTTCTCCTAAGGAACTAGAGCTGGTGACAAGTTACAAAAACAACATTGCAGCTTTTTTCTTCTGGCAAGCAAGGGACACCTACTGACAGGAAGGTCAATTTGCACACTGTTTATAGCATTTACTGACTCAATCATATAGGGTGTGGTCCATTCTCACCCAAAAGTACCACCTACTGGCTCAGAGATTAAATTGGGTGTGTCATTAATTGGGTGTGTCATTCTCTAAACAAAAGAAGATTCAAAGGTAAAAAGCCACAGCTGCTCCAAATGAAAAAGAATCAGTGAAAGAACACCATAAGCCTGAAGAATCAGAGCAAAGGAACACCCCCAAAAGGGAACACCAGCTCTCTAACAATGGATATCAACCAAAATCAGAATATTGAAATGACTGACGGAGAATTTTTTTTTTTTGCAGAAGACCCGATGGAGAATTTTGAACATGAATTTTAAGGAAACTCAATAAAATACAAGATAAAGTGGAAACCCAATACAAAGAAGCCACAAAATAGGAAATTAAAAGTATGTTTGAAGAACAGCAAACAAAAAGAGGCATGTAGGATCAATGGCATCTCTAATAATGGTAAATATAAATAATTCACAGATTAAAAACATTATCCAAATCTATAATTTTTAATTGTATAGATTTTGCAACATATAAAAAATATCAAAGCAAAGTCAAGAGGAAGGTATTGCTCAATTTTTTAATCAAATGTGCTATACGCCTACACAGACACACACACAGATACAAAATGAAACAAGATAGGCAATATTAGTAACAGAAAACTGTAGAATACAAGGCAAAAACCTTCAAGACCATTACACCGAAATTTCGAAGAAGTTATAATGGATGTAGGTATTTATTTATCAAATAAAAGTGTGTGTGTATTAAAGTAAATTAATGGAAACTTCTAGGATTTTATAACCAACTCAATTTATTAATATTAACCTTTATATTTATACTCTAGATGTTTATCTTTTTCATCTGCCAAAGATTGAATCCTCTGATAAATAGTTCAAAAATGAATCATTGCAGAAAAAAAATTTTTTCATTCAATTTGTATTCATTCATGATTAAGTGATGAACTAAAAAAATACTTAAAAATATAAAAAATAATTTTCATATACTAGCAACCAAATTTTAGTTAATGAAGAAACACTATGAGCTTTTGCCTTCTAATGATGAACAGACTAACTGTTACTTCTATCAAATTATTATTTATGTATTTATTGTTTGAGACAGAGTCTCACTCTGTTGCCCGGGCTGTAGAGTGCCGTGGCATCAGCCTAGCTCACAGCAACCTCAAACTCCAGGGCTCAAGCGATCCTTCTGCCTTAGCCTCCCGAGTAGCTGGGACTACAGGCATGCGCCGCCATGCCCAGCTAATTTTTTACATATATTTTTAGTTGTCCAATTAATTTCTTTCTATTTATAGTAGAGACGGGGTCTCGCTCTTG
>CAUYRT010018985.1:0-77979 GCA_963574885.1 Lepilemur ruficaudatus
AGGGCCAAGCAATGAAGCTTTCTTGCTACACATATTTCTGATGACTCCTTGGGCTATCTGATTAAGTGTTTCCTTACATTATTTTTTAAAAACCAAATCATTTTTCTTTAACTAACTTCTATTTTTTTTAAGAAAAAAAAAATAGACTGGTGGGTACTCACAGAAAAGTTGTATAAGTCCCACTGTTGCTATTTTTGATGATAGAGAATAAATAGGGTTTTTGAAACCTTTGTAGTGTTTTTTCTTAAAATCCACTCTTGGCAATGCAATAAAAAAAAAAAAAAAAAAAAAACCCATCACCATAAGCCAGTGACACCTGACTGAAGCTTTTTGTCATTATCCTGGGAAAAGTGGCAGCTTGCAAGGAACATTACAAAGTGCACTTAGAAATTAGGTGGTTAAACTGTGCCAATGGTTTTCTTTGTTTTATAATATCATTTTCCAAAACTTGTCCAGTAAGTTTTATTATTTCTAAAACTAGTTTTTCAGCTCATTAGTTCCAGGCTGTACTTTCTTGTAAGCTTTATGATAACCCCTTTAGTTTTGTGAATAATAAATTTCATCCTTTTGTTAAAAAAAAAGGGGGGGGGAGGGAGAACTAAGAGTCCGAGGAGGAGGAGGAGAGTGTGGACGGAGCAGAGATTGGAGCAATGCGCTTTTGTGGATGCAGTAAGGGGCCACAGGTTTCCCGTGAGGATGTTGCTGCCTCTCCGGAGCACCACTACACGCCCTTGTCTTCTGCTTCCAGGGAACTCACCAGTCACCGAGGTGTCCTAGGGAAGTGTCGCTACATTTACTATGGGGAAAACTCGGAAGGCAACAGGTTTATCTGAGATGACCAGCTCTGAAGCCAAGTTCTGTATGCCTTAGCCTATTTCATGAAAATAAAAGAAAAAGGGAAGTCAAAAATAAAGAAAAAAGAGGAAAAAAAAATACTCTGCCCACCATAGCAGATGTTGATGACTAGGAAGGGAAGTTAGACATGTGATGAGTTCTGCAAGATGAATCATTCATTTAATGTGGACTTGTGTACTGTACTGTTGCTGCCATTATAACCACCTATGTGTTTCATTTGTGCTCTTGGGAGTACCCATTTATGCCTTAGTTGTTGAAGTGCTTCTCTGTGGAAAATCTGCCAAACATCATTCAAGCTATGACGTTGGATTTTATTAAACAAGTTACTTCTAAGTGATCACTTTGTCTCCTTCTCACCTAAACTTTGGGGCAATATGTTGAAGCTAGAAGAAATGTTTTAGATGTGAGGTCTAACTTACAGTGAAAAAAAGATGAAGATGGGCTAGGGTGGGGAGTAATCTCTGAAGAAAATATAAGAAATCCATCTCTATAGAGAGTGCCAGGCTGCTATCTACTAGTGATAAGTAACTTCTCTTTAATTATTTTTAGACTTTACTGGAAGCTTAAGAATGTGTCATAAAGCAACCTAATATCGTTTGCTTTGATTACAGATGACTTTGACACAAGTAGCTTTTACTTAGGGCAAAGCATAGGCTGTTATTTGATTTTGTAGAAATAATTTGCAACATGTTTCTAAATAATTTCTAATACAGAGGTAAGTGTGCACCTACTTGTGTTTTTGTGTTCTGAGAAATGTTGGGAAGGATTCTCCGTTATTCTTTTTTTTTGCAAAATTATATATAGTTAAAATCCACTAGATTAAATTTTGTAAAGATAGGAATCAAATCATGTTTTCTGTTCAATATCTAGTGCTTAGGTATTCACAAAGCTGGCCACACAATAGGTATTCAACAAATATCTGTTGAAAGAAAGTCAAGAAAAGAAGGAGGGAAGGGAGGAAGGAAAGGGAGCAGGAAGGGAAGGAAGGCATAAGGGAAAGTAATGAGTTATATAGAGTAAGTCTAGAAGCATAAAACTCTGGCATAATCTCACCAACAAAATGCGATAATGGCAATACTGTAATATATTTCTTGTGTAGTTTGCTAGAGCTGTCATCACAAAGTACCACACAGACTGGGTGTCTTAAACAGCAGAAATTGATTTCCTGCTAGTTCGGGAGGCTAGAAGTTCAAGATCAAGGTGTTGACGGAGTTGATTTCTCCTAATGTCTCTCCCTGGCTTGTAGATGACTTGCTTCTTGCTGTGTCCTCACATGGTCTTTCCTGTTTGCACACCCCTCGTGTCTTTGTGAGTCCAAATTTCCTCATCTTATAAGGACACAAGTCAGATTGGATTAGGGCCTCCCCTCAGGACCTTGTTTTAACTTAATCATCAGTTTAAAGACATCTCTATGTGCAGACACATTCCAAGGTACTGGGATTTATGGCTTCAACATATGAATTTGGGGGCAATACAGTTTAGCCCAGAACATTTTTCCTAGTCTAGTTTCTGTGCTTTTTTTTCCATTGCATAGTTGACATGCGATTTGTAAATATTGCTTTTAGATTAATGTTTTATTTTAAATATTTTACCATCCCGGTAAAGTTTTTCGACCCTAATACAACAACTTAAAGAAATATTGTTACCTTCATACATTTACCTGTTCCGCCATTTGGTGATATAAGTTGTTTTCAGTGATGAGTCCTATAAATAATAGCATATTGTGTATCAATATTTATTGCAAATTTATAATACTTCTTCGTTTAAGATTCTTGATGCTGTTGAGAGGTCCTTGGAGTTAGAAATAACGTGGTCAATTTTATTCCCTGTGGAATAACATCATGACGTGCTTAAAAGAGCTAAAATGAGGAAAGCAGCCCTTCTCAAACATGGATGTGTATGAAAGAAATAAATTGTTCCAAACATGTACAAAGAGGCATTCATAGGCTTTTGATGAAGTAATATCAGGCCTGAAGGTTATTTATTTGGGCTCAATTTTTTTCTTTTTTTTTTTTTTACATTTTACCATACTTAAATTGGACTTTATTATTGTAATAAAAATAAAAGCAGCTGAATGATATAATGGTTTTAAAAAAGTAAAAAAGAGGAAAAGAAAAACAAACATACTAGACTATCTTTTGACATTGAATATGGGGATAGCAAGGACAGGATATATATCCTGTTTGATGCTCAAAAAGAAAAAATATACAGTACCTGTAAGTTTGTGGGTTAGGTGACCTTTCCAAAGTCTTGCTTGGCATATAGCAGTAACAGCTGCAGAAAATGTGCTCGGCCTTTACCTGTGTGTTTATGGTGGCAGAACCCACTGGATCATGTAATGGGCTCAGTGTTCGCCTGCCAGATCCAGCTCAGCTCCAGGCCACTCTGCTTAAAGGGACCTGGCCCCAGGCCTAGAGTTCCAGGTGGTCTTACCTGACTTAGCTAAAGAGGTGTCAGGCCTTTAATGATCCCACAAACCTTAAAATACAGAGGAAATTCAAAAAGGACTTATATAATTCTGCCCTGTAATAACAATGATGAATCTATTCAAATAGGACCTTTTCTTTTTTTAAACTTAAATTAGGTGTCAGCAAATTTTTTCTGTAAAGAGCTATCTAGTAAAAATTACGTTTTAGGATCTGTGGGCCACATATACCTCCAGTGAATATTCTTTGTTTTCTACTTTTTTTGTGTTTTTACACAGCTTAAAAATGCAAAACCATTTTATCTCAAGGGTCATACAATACAAAACAACAACGGGCCAGGTTTAGCCCACAGGCCATAGGTTTCTTTTATCCTTGAAGTTACACAAACAGATGCTGCAAATCTAAATGTGCTCCATACTGGTATTTTCTTAATCCTTTATTTTTCCTTATTTATCTTAGACCATATCCTCTGTTTATAAATCTTGTTTCACAAGGGGAACAAATTAGAGAACTCTCTGTCACAACATGGTATAACATATCAAAAGCTTTGATATTATGTTATCTGTCTTATCTGACCATTTTGTATAATTTATATAAAATATATATAAATAATTTTATTATATAAAGCTTTGCTGCTTAGTAAGAGATCTTAATCCTTTTTGAAAAAAATGACATTTCCATGGAAAGCTAACATCAGGCATGTATACCTAGAATAAAATGTCTTCAGTTGCCTTAGAGCACAGGCTACAGGAAAGTTTGGGCTGATGCAAAGTGATATGGATACTCATCAGGCGGCTGACACACACAAACAACGTTTTTCCATATCACATGCTTCCCTAGAGTATGCCCTCTTCTTTCACCTGGTAGTGCCAAATGGCTTTCCAACAATTTTCAATTCTCTGTCATCTGTCTATATACATTTCACACTCATTACTTTGTAATTACTTGTTTACATTTAATTATTATTTTTGCTCATGGGGTTATTTAAGACGATTGTGATTTTGTGTTGGTATGAATAACTGACATGGAAATACTATGTTAGCAATAAAAAATAATTGATCATTAGTAGATAACAGCCATGTACTATCTCTAGGGATGTATTCCTATTTTCTTTAGAGATCATGCCCTGTATTTTCTTTAAAGAGCACTACCCATATTATTCTCTCACAGAGTTAGCCCCGGGTCTAGTGGTGGCTAAGTGTGCAGGGAACTCAGACTACAGCTTCTTCTGGTTTACCTGTTCACTTTAAATCCTGATACCAAGAGATGCCCACCTATGACAGCCACCACTCACCAATCCCTCTTCCTCCCAATACTACCGCCACCACCGTTACTTTCGAACAAATCCTTTAGTAAAAAATATAGTGCCTTCTTTTGTAGAATGCAACAAATTTCCAAACCAGCATTTCCCAACTTTGGTTGTGTATTGTGCATTAGATTCACTTGGGAAGGTTTTTAAAAGTTGTCCTGTCCCCGCCTCAGAGACGTAACTGGTATGGGGCTGGGCTTGGTTATTGTATTTTTAAAAAAGCTCTTCAGGTGATTGCAAGGCACAAGTAAAACTGCTCTAACTAAAGTATTTAAGTGGGACTTGGGGATGTTGGGGGAGAAATTGATCACTGAGTATTTATACCTTTTTGGCCTCCCCTACCTACTTGCTTTTGCTTTTTATTACGTTGATCAACGTACTGGGTGGTGTAGAAAATTAGAAACGTTAACAAGTGGAGATTGATTTACACTGAAATGTAAAAACTGCTACTGGAAGAGCAATAATGAATGGAGTCGAAGGTGGAGGGGCCGTGGGAGAGGTAGAAAATACCATCACCCAAGTGGCCCGGACTAGAAAAATGGAGGAACTTTAGATAGAGGAGACAGAATCTGGGGACATCTTTAGGCATATAAGTTAGCAGGAGATTAGAAAGTCCTATTTCAAGAAAGTTTATTTTATTTTATAAATGGAATGTCCCTGAGATGTTTTCTGAGAAGCCAAGAAAAAATTAAATTGCTATTTGAGTATTTTTAACAGTCTGTTGTTTCTTTAAATGTGACACTGACCTGACACAGAAACATAATGTAGTTCACCTTTCTGCAGTTTATATCTTTGTGACATTTTTCTCCGGATCAGATGGAACATAGCATAAAATAGGAAGTACAAATTAAGTGTTAAAAACTTCAATCTGTCCAAGCATTCTGATAGTAATAGGTGCAAGGCCCAGCCATAGTTACACTAAATTAAAGGTTTAAATGAGAATTCAATTTAAATAAAACTTAATGTTCAAGTTTAAAACTTCCTGCAGTGTCCAAGGGTTAGACTTTATTACTCAGAAGGAAGTTTTTGGATCTGGACCTCCTGAAATCTGCCTTATCAAGATAAGCAGTAGGAAAATCCCTTTCTGAGGCAAAACAAGCTATAGATCTGAGATGAAATAGATAATCCAAATGTTGAAGAGGGAAATAAAAAAAAGCCAAATGGAGAAATAGGATTTTTTCTTTTTCATGAGCACTACCTCTAATGCTGTTTTTCAATATCCCAGACCAATTTGTTGGTAACACGGTAGCTATGAACAAAGTGATATGATTGCTTGAGTTCCTGATTGCAAAGTGACAAAATGCAGCCCTCCGTGGAGTTGATCTGAAATAGCGACTTTCCAAAATTAGAGCACTTGACAAGAGAGTTAGAGAGAAGGGGAGGGGGGATTGAGCAAAATAAAAGCAAGTCAATTTTTTGTGGACTTGGCTTCCCTTTGTATTTGAGAGTGCCCCGTCCAGAGGCGCTATTTCTAGTGTGGCTATCACATTTGATGTCTGATCAGCTGCCTTTTAGTCGAGTTTCTGCTTCTAGATTTGCCATGGCTCTTCACCTTCTGAATGGCGCTATTGCGACTTAAAAGAAATTTTGTCGTGGAGCTTTCTCTGGCTTTTGTACACCCCTGTATGGCACAGTCTCTTATTTCATCTTTCTGTCAAACAATCATATTGAAATTGAGCTCACTGTTTGCACATGTACCAGACCACTGTACTAGGCTCAGTTTTTAAAGGCATATAAGCTAAATAATCAATTATTTTGGCAGTTTCTTTTGGTATTTGCCTTGTCTCAATTGTCGAGATTTTTCTGAAAGTATACCATAGAGCGACAGTATTCTTTGAAATATAAGTGGAAGATATACTAAAATTCAGCGTATACCAAAATAAATGATATCATTCCTAGCCTCATGGAGTTTTCGACTTAGAAAATGAAGTAAGGGAAAAAGTGAAGAGCTCTTTAAGTTGCATAAGCTTTTCAAAGACCTGTAAGTTCTATAATCAAGTCCTAAAATAATTAACCCATTTGTACTTTTTAAAAAATTATAATTAATAAATTATTTGATATCCATGGTGGTTTTCCATATTGCAGTTTGGTTTTACAGCTGTTTAGCCAGACTTACTACTTTTTACTCAAAGTAACAAAAAAGTGTAAATGCCAAGTATGCACAGGTACTGCTATGAAGGCTGTGGCATTCAAAGGTGAATGATATTCACAATCTACTTTTGCGATTATAACACCCATTAAGATAATGAAACAAAATACACATAGCTATAGATCAACAACAGACTCTTACCCAGAGTTAGTTTCCAAAGTTAGTGATTAATGTGAAAATCATGTGTCATAAAAGTCATCTTTAGAAATTTTGTATATTTCCCATGAATTTCTGTGTACATGGCTTGTGTGTGTTGGTTGCTCTGTTTTTAGCAAGTTGAATATAGACTGTTTTCTTTTGGGCAGAATACTGTTTTCATTTGGTTGCACCCCAAGTGGAGTCATTGGCTTGTTATACCAAAAACAAACAAACAACAAAATAAAACACAAAAGCCAAACATGAAATAAAAAATGAATTAAAAAAACACAAACTCTTGTTCTTATTGTTATGCCTGATGTGTTTAAGTGAATACTCATCATTTAAGTGCTGTACAATGTATCTCCACTGTATTGAAAAACCAAATAAATACCTTGAGAGAAGTACAAATAAATGGCTGTGGGGTTTAGAAGAGAAAAAGCTCATATTTCAATAAAAGGATCAGAAAGAAACTTCATAAAGGAAATTGAATTTGAGATTTTAAGGACAAATTTGATTTTGACAAACCCAAGAACCTTCCGATACAAGAACATGTAGTCTGGGCAAGTGCACAACTTGTAAAAAATGTAAAATATGTTGAAATGAATTGCAAACAATCCATTCTGATGGAGGTTTAGAATATGAGTTGAGCATTAGGAGGTGATGATGTCTAGCAAGCAAAATTGAACCTGTTACTAGGAAGAGAATGTTGCCCTTAATTGGGAAGGCCACTGAGGGGTCTTGGGAGGAGAGTGCCCTAGTTGTTGCTTAGGTGTAGGGTCTAGTCCTCCATAAGGGAGTAGAGAAAAGAAAGAGTAGAGACAGGAGTAGATGGTGCTAGGTTAGGGTGGAGATAAGGAAATTTGTAACTGCGAGAGTGGTATTGGAAACAAGAAAGTAGAAGAAAGACCCAAGAAATATCATTGTGTGGAGATTGCTTCATACTAATATGATTGACACTGACGATGGGAAAAAAAATCTCTGTCTGAATCACTTTGGGTCAACTAAAGTTTCTACAGTAATGGTACACCGTCAATTATTTGGATGAATGGAGATTATATATATGCACAGATAGCAACTAATAAACCTTGATGATATTTATAAAATAGCCCTTCTTCATATATTTCTGCCTTTATATAAGATTCACTTAAAACATGAATTAAATAATTTTCCAAATGTTTATTCGTTAATGTCACATAGTGCATTTCTGTTGTCATGTTATGAACATCTCATTTGGTATTACTCCTGCTTTTCTTACATCTGTGTAGTATACCTTGGTTTCACATTTAATTTTCTGTGCTTTGCACTGCAGTCTCTTAATGAAAGGAAGTTGAAATTCTACAAAAGGGCTTAGAATCCTTTCTAAGTGATGAAATTTTTTAGCAATCCTTTTAAATCTAGAATGTAATTAAGTTCATCTCAATTACTTTACATCGATAGTGCATTTGTGGTTATGTTGAGTGTGCTTTAGGAATGTATTGTGCCATTATGATTATTAATTATGTGTATTACCTGATAGAAAAAGGTGTATGAGTGTATGTCTGCATCAATCCATCTATCTGTACAAATTTATTTCATCTTTTGACTTTTGATCAGATCAATTGTGTTTGGGCTTTCAGAACGAAAAGCTATTTTACACTAGCTTAAATGAAGTAGTCTTTCCCCATATTGTTCATGAGTTCTGACATTTTTATCAAGTAATTTCTTTCAGAAATTCAATTCAAGACCCTTTTTGTGTCTTACTCCAGTTCCAGAGTTTTTTTTTTTCATTCTGAATGATAATAATAATAATTTGTAATATCTTTAAGATATAGTCATTGATTAAATAAAATCAACTTTTGCACTATTTTCTCTTAGGCAAAAATGAGTGAAAGACAAATATCTTGGAGAAGGGTTGGTGTTGCTACAAAAGTATCTACATTTAGGAAATATAAACACAAGTTTTGCCATAGTTTACCATATAAATTTCTATTTTCTGTGATGTTAGAAGCCAGGAAATATGGAAATTATGCACCTCATTCTGCATATGCCTGCTAATAATTACCTCTTTAGAAATATCAAAGTACCAATGTTCACATAAATATAATTAATATAGCCCCATAAAGTTTACAATGACATATTAGTATGTGTGTATTTTTTCAGATCACTATATCAATAAATATAGAACCCTGTAGTTGGACTCACCCAATGTCTGAATTATAATTTGTCATTTATCACTCCAATTAATAGTATCTTCTAAATGGATGCAGATAAATTTTGATTAATTTTCAATGACTAGTTAAATCTTCAAATACAGTGTGCATCATGTGACAGTGGATGTTCTTATGACATGAACTAAAGTTTCTGATATATGTAGGGCATTTAAATAACAATTTCATGGATTTGAAGCTTCTCCAATGCTTGTGATGGCAATGGGAACCTGTGACTTCTGTTTACCCATATGGCCCTCAAGTAACAGATGCTTAGAGAAATTGATGAAAGGTGTGAGTCACATTATCTGCAGAATTTTTCTAATTTTTTTCTATTTTGTCAAAACATTATATAAAAGAATAATAGTTTATGAGTAACAAAATAAATTCTGCATTTCAGAAGTCTGTTCTATTTTTCTGCTTAGCATAGTATCTCTTTTCTGCCAAAGGCTGTTAACACTTAAATTAAAAAGCTGATAAGGTGTTGTCTCATTGTTTACACATGTCTAATATATGATTAGGCTGACTTGGTTATTTTTGCATCTCATTATACAATTTCATGTAAAGCAAGTCTAGAAACCAGCATCTTGAGAGTATGTTACATTGTAACATAATTAAATTGACTCTTAATCTTTGACTGTGGCTCTCAGTAAGAAATATATTTTACATCATGACCCAGTAAATACATTTCTGTTTTCAGTGGATACTGGTTAGCTGAAAGAAAAGCTTTACAAAGCAACATTTAACCTTGCTAATGCACTCTGATATTTTTGTCTTTCAATTTAATTTAATTTACTTTAATTTCTTATTTATTTTTAAGACAGGGTCTTACTCTGTTGCTCAAGCTAGTGTGCAGTAGGATCATGACAGCTCATTGTAACCTCAAACTCTTAGGTTCAAGCGATCCTCCTGCCTCAGCCTCCCAGGTAGCTGGAACTACAGGTATACATCACCATGTCTGGCTAATTTTTTAAATATATGTTTTGTAGAGATGGGGTCTCACTCTGTTGCTCAGGCTGATCTCAAACTCCTGGCCTCAGGCAATCTTGCAGCCTCAGCTCAATTTTATTTTTAATAATTAGTATGTGTTATCTTATATACTGTGTAAACTTTAATCAAATTAATAGGTAAATATATACTCTTTGACAGTTTTCCATATTTTGCTTAAATATTTTGTTTGTACTACTACATCTTCCATGAATTGGGATTTTGAAAATATTTTAAGAAGACTTGGCCGAGTATGGTGGCTTACACCTGTAATCCAAGCACCTTGGAATCCTGAGGCAGGAGGATAGCTTGAGGCCAGGAGCTTGAGACCAGCCTGGGCAACATAGTGAGACCCCATCTCTAAAAAATAAAATTAAAAATAAGCCTAGTGTGGCCGATCACACCTATAAGTCCCAGCTACTAGGGAGGCTGAGGAGGGAAGGAGGATCCTTGAGCCCAGCAGTTCAATGTTACAATGAGCTATGATCACATCAAGGCCCCAAAGGCAATTACGGCAACAAGAAAAGTAAATAAATGGGACTTGATTAAATTTAAAAAAACTCCTATTACATATTTTTAAAACAAAATGAAGTTACCCATCAGGCAAGTTGCTTGACTTAAAAAGTTTTTGTTAAACGCTATAATGCACCCCAAAGCTGCAAGAATTCTTTCTATTTATAACAACAGTGTCAATTATGTGAGCAAAACCTAGTATACAATCTCAAAAGTGGGCCTCCATGGAAGGAATAAAAGAATTTCATAAGGTGGCATAAAAGTATGGTATCTCTTCCTTCATTTTTAATGAGTTTTATCTCCACAGTTCATAGCAAGGAAGTCCTAAAGCACAAGATCTCTCTCTCTCTCTCTATATATATATATATATACATATAAAATTTCATATATACTATATCTGGCAATAGAGTCCACTGTTATCTAAATTTGTGTCCTCCCAAATTCATATATTAAAACCTAATCACCAAGGTGATGGCATTAGGCTGTAGGGCTTCTGGGAGGTGATTAGATTATGAATGTGTAGCCCTCATGGATGGGATTAGTGCCCTTAAAAAAGACACACCAGTAGCTCGTTGGCCCCCCTTCCACCATGTGAGGATATAGTGAGAAGGCACGACATATGAACCAAAAAGCAGGACCTCACCTAACACCAAATCTGCTGAAACCTTGATCTTGGACTTCCCAGCCTCCAGAACTGTGAGAAATAAATTTCCATTGTTTATAAGCTACTCAGTTTGTAGTGTTTTGTTATAGCAGCATGAACAGAATAAGACTAACCCCTGCTCTCTGGTAGCTTGCAAGTGAAATGCAGGAAAGCCATAAAAAGTAAGTATGAAACAATGAAGAACAGAGAAAGAGCACCACAGACAATGTTGGTGGGGAGAGGGCAGGATGTGGGGTTGAGAGGAGTGGTGGGCATCAGAGAAGTCTTTAAGGAGGAAGCTGTGACTGAGTTATTAGTGAGGGATGGAATTCTGGGTCATGTGATATGAAAATTAGAATTTTTCATAAGTTTGTACAATTCTGAAAAGTTGGGTCACTAGAAGATTTTGGACTGTGCATTTATTTTACAACATCTTTTTTCCATCAATACTGGGACTGGTGTAGAACTCGCTAAACAGATGGAATGGTATCCCAAGTACTTCTGTAGAAAAATTATCAAAAGGACAATCTAAAATATATAGTCAGTATTTTTTATGAACTTAATTGTTCACATAAAGCCATGGTCCATATTTAAAAGTAAAGCCTATCGACATTTATGTGTATGAAATGAGAACTAAATTTAGTTGTGTCTGCCCAAATTGCTTCATAAAAACCACTCCACATACAAAAACACAAGGGGACCTTTACCCCCCACCCCCCCAACCCACACATCCACCACTTTACAATTGCCTTCAGTGACCTTAAAGTTTCCTCCCTGAGCAAACTTCAGTTAAAATACCATGTTTCTAAGCTGGGCATGGTAGTGCAGGCCTATAGTCCCGGCTATTTGGGAAGCTGAGGTGGGGGGAACACTTGAGTCCAGGAGTTTGATTCCAGCTTGGGCAACATAATGAGACCCTGTCTATTAAAAAAGATAAATAAATAAAATGAAATAAAATATCATGCTTCTATATGGCCTCTGCTATAGCATAACCGTATCACCCGGGAGTGATGACACAAACACACATTTGCTCTTTTAACACATTATTATTAATTAATTTGTCTTTTCTATGTCCTGATCTGCACGTGATCCACATCAGAGGCTTAAAGGAAAGAGAACTAAAACCAAGTCTTTGCTAGAAGGTAATGTTTTACAGCATTTGGGTCTTTCCCAATGAGAGAAGCCTGGGTGGAATGCTGTTTTTAGGGATCTGGGAAATGCGGGAAGCTACAGGACGGCTTGGAGTGATTAGGCAGCGTGAGAGAGGACAGCAAAACTGCCTAAAGTGCGTCAGGAGATACAAAGACATACTTCTTGGAGCTGCCTCAGGTTAGTTCTCTAATCACTTTGGCTTCAGAGCAACGCTGCCAAATTATAATATAATTACACTTAAGAGGGCAGAGGTAGGAGACAGTCAAGCCATAGCTTATTTACTGTGGCTGGAGCTTCAAAAAACAGCCCAGGAGACAAAGAAAAGAGAAGAACTGTCGAGTCTTTTTAAAAGGGTGTGTTTATGTGTAAGGTCAGGCTGTGAAGGGAGAGGCGAGGGGCAGCAGAACAATGAAAAGGACTTTTGTAACATTTAGCTGGTGTCCTTGACTGATAAGTCAGGGCAGTGTGGCCCTGAGCAGTCGCTGTCGTGGGGCAATGATTTTACATCAGCAGCCCGACATATCTGGTAGCAGCAGGAGGGAAAATAAAATATCTGCTCTGATTGAGACGGTTAGGGGATTCGTGGAAGAGCAGCACGGAGTGCCCAAATTGGAAGGAGACAGGGATCATCAGTTGAAATCCCTGCTCTTTAGGGGGAAAAAATTTTCTGCAAGTAACTGGGGCCTTGCTTCACTCTTTTATAGCTCCTCTTAGAAATGATACCCTTTCTTGCCTATAAAAAAAAAAAAAATGTTTGAGGCTTAATTCAGAATGACATCCCCATTTAGGCCATAAATGTTTGAAGCTTAAACTGAAAATCAAACTCGTCTTCCGTCTCTCCGCAACACGAACAACCCCTAGGGCTCTCCAAGTATTTTTATATGTATAAATTGCTTTTGCTGTACAAAAGTTTTTAAAATTCATCCTTTGTGTCACAAAGGAATAGGCGAAGGTATTAAAAGGGTGGTAATCTTAGGGAGAGTTTTAAATTCAGCTTATGTCAGGCAAACACAATTTAGTTCATGCGTTTCATGTAGCTAAGTCTCAAAAAAAAAGAGGAAATAAAGAAAGAAAAGAAAGCGAACATCATTATGCCAGTAGAAAGCAGTTTATAATGAGACCATCACCAATAATTGTTTGTTTTAGGCTGTGAAGTGGCAGGGCACATTTCTTCCAGGGTGGCATCAACTAAAAATAATCATGTTTTTTCTACATTTGCAAACAGAATAAGTTGCAATGAATAAGCCATTCAATTTTAAAAGAGACATTTTTCGATGAAGTAAGAATAACTTGAAAAATGGTAATACCTTTCAAGTTCAACAACTTATACAATTTAGTGACTTTTTAAATCAAATTTCAAGAATACTATTTATTTTGATAATATCATTTAACTTTAAACAACTTTATTGCTCTTCTCCAGATGTGTGCCCTAACTTTTCCAGACATGACCTAATTTGTCTGTATAACATACCTGAAGTAGATACGGTAGTCTGCCTAATCAGTAAACAGCAACACCCTACCTCTCAGGATTTAGCCATATGGCAACTTCATTGTTCTTGACAGAGATGAGAAGCAGGATTTGCACAATAAAACCCAAGGCACAATCAAAATTGCAACCACAAAGTCCACGCACCTAAGTGAATGCATTTTTCTCTTATGAGTGTTTCTTTAGAAACTACACAATCTTATTTTACTGACAATTTTAACAAGCACAGTGATCTGGTTGCCAAACCCACTGCCTATTAGGAAGAAGCAAATTTAAAAAGGGGAGTGAGCTGTGAAGACTAGCACAATGTAGCAGTTAAATGTGACAGCAAGGGAGTCCACAGAAAATCTATAAAAAGCCCACAGAGAAACTCAAAAATCACAAGAACTGAGCTGGTTAATAAAGGTAAACATTCCTATCAACTTTTATAAGCCCTAAGGGTATCACTGTGCAATAATTCTTATCCCTAATGATGGCCATAGGTCATTATGGAAATGTTACAAATAAGTTCAGTAGTTTGACCAGTTTTAAGAAAACAAGCAATTGAACAAAACATTTTTAAAAGGTTTTCATCCAGAATAATCATCCTTTTGAAAAAAAATGGGATTAGGGGGTTAAAAGGCTAAACTTTTAGCTGTCATGTGGTTTTTGTCCATCTTGACTAACTCAAAATCCAGTATCACAAGTAAATCCCACTTATGGAATTAAGCAAGTAGTGAAAAAAAAAAAGTACATTTATTGGGTAATGAGACTGTCCAAGCCCATTAATATATACTTAGCTTCAAACTCATCATTTAAAATAAAGTCAGTGAATGTTTCAACATGGCACCTTCGGTCCTGGGGCTATATATATTGCAACATTTTTCAACCATGACTAAGGTTGCAAGTTCGATTCTCTATATGGGCCTGCTATCTTTTGTCTTGGCCTCAATTTATCCCCCAAAATGGTACGCACAAAACAAAATCCATCTCCACTTCCAGAAAAATAATTATTGGAGTAACATCTTATTATCTATATATTTTAAAACAGTATATTAAATAATAAAAACCCACTAATTCACTGGGTTCTTATGTCATATCCATAATGTAGAGACAGACAGAAGAAGAGCTAGCCCACATCATGCACCCACTGTGGCAAGCAGAGTGCTGGTGTCATATTACCTTGCAACAAACCTGGAAAGCCAATTTTTAGAAGAAACTGAAGCCCACAAAGGGAGCCTGTGTCAAATGCAGGATAGTCTCGTTCCCTTTAAGCTGTTGCTGGGAAGGGGTTAAAGCAATCCCTATACATGTTTGTGCATAGTTAACATTATGGTACAAATCAGTTTGAGTGAGGTTCAGTATGGTACTGTGCTCCCCACTCAATTCATTTGGTGACTGAACCATTGTAATAAACTGGGCAAATGAGAGGCAAAGTTTCAGTTTTATCCCTAACTAGGTCTGTGATCTTGGGCCAGGATTCAGTTTATTTTTCTAGGCTGTGGTATCCCCTTTTATAAAAAAAGAAGAGGAGCCTTCAACTACCTCTGCTTACTAGCCAACACACTCTTATTATAAACAGTGAGTATATTTGTATAGTTAGCAATTAAGTTGTTTATTACAATTAATAATTATCAGATTGTTTTAGGAAGCAAAGAAACACTGAATAAAGAACTTTCTTTTATATATTATACACACTCTTAAATTGCCTTCTGTATCTCTTTCCACTCTTGAGGAGGGAGAGTGATAAAAAAGCTGCCAGTTCTATGGAAAGGGTTAATTAAGGTACATTTTGACAACTTTGTTTCTTGGGATATTGTGAACATATTTTGTTACCGAAGGCTCAGCGCTTGTCTTCTGTATTTAAGCCTGCATCAGAAGAACGAGTATAAGTGGTTTGAGGAGAAGAAAAAAAGAGATTTATTAATTTGCTAGCAAATGAGGAGGATAGAGACTCCTGTCTAGAAATGCCATCATGCTAATAATTACCAGAAATACAGGGCTTTTAAAGGGTGAGTTTCAGCTTCAGGCAATTGCTATTGGATTATAGTTGATGATTCTGATGGTCCCATCTCTGTCCATTTTCTCCATCCCATCTTTGCCTAAGACAATCCCATGACCTCTGCCTAGGACCTCCTTCAGAGTAGGGCAGGTCCACTGAGCCATCTCCTGTAGCACAAAAAACAAAAGACATTCCCCTCCCCTACCACTAGCCTGAGGCAGGGATGCAGGTTCTAGTTCTCCAAAAGGAGTGAAGGATGTTTTAAAGAAATGTAAAACATTTTTGCCATTTTCTCAGGCCATATCCTCTGTTACAATTTCAGTATTTGGACAAGAATGTACATCTCAAGAGAAATTATACTTTTGAGTCTCCATAAAAAAAGAAGGGTATACTATAAAAAGAGAGGAGATTTAGTAGATACTTATGTAATAAAATTGCAAAATAAGCTCAACTTAACAAAGAGTTTAATTTAATACACCTACTTTGGTTCAATATGATATTAGCATTTAGAGGACCAATTTGGATTTACCACATCTTATAAATAACTAAGTGTAGAGAAAGGAAAGAAACCCTGGTGTATAAGTGTGTATTATGATAGTAATTTTCTTATAAAATTCTGTTGGTTAGCTAGTTTATAATAGTGATAAGTTAATACATTACTTGTTTTGATTTTTTTCACTGTTTTTTGTTGTTTTGTTTTGTTATACATTTCAATTACATGAACATTAAGTATCTCATGTGTGTTTTGTTAACTATTGAAGCAATTATGTACCATTAATCTCAATGGTAATTATGTTTTTAAGTTCTAACAATTTACCTTAGGTTTTCAGAAATGAATTACCCTGAAAGAAGGAGAAGATTGAATAGACATTTTGGTGTTTATTGTGGTATGCTGTATCGAAGGGAGATGAATTTTAAATATTATTCATAGATCACCCTAATTGGAGAAGAAAAGGATATTAATATTAATTGAGAAACTAATGTACACCAGACACCCTCTAGCTGTTTTATGGTTGGTTCTAGTTGCTGGTTAATGTTTTCATCATAATAGTTCCAATAAAAGAGACTCAGAAGTTCTACTTATAGAAAGTAGAATATACAATATAAGGCTATGTCTGTGCCCAAAGTGGGTGCTTTTTTGACTATATGATGCTATCTCTTGGCATAAATTGTTAATTATTCTACATGGTTGACTACTGACTAGAAGAATTTAAATGATTCAGCATCTCTAAGCCCACTAGATACAGACAAAGAGATTAGATGACATATGTGTATATATATAAATATATGTGTATACTTTTTGCTGATAAGACACAATAATCAGGTATTTTCTTAGTTTTACAGTCCAAGTTTTTTGCATATTTCTCACTAATTATACATTTTCCGTACGTTTCTTCCAATATACACACATTTGTAAGTGTGTGTTGCAGAGTAAGTTTGTTTACATGCTATTTTTGCAAATGGATGTGTTTTTACATACTGTGTGTCAAATATGACTGTTCTGTCTCCACTTCTCTCTTTAATGTATACTTGGAATTTGTCAATGGCATTTGAGCATGTGTTTTTGTGAAGTACAAATATAAATATCATCATATATCTAAAATTTTCAATCACTTAATTTGTTATAGAGTGCATTAAACTGTGATTTACTGGGAAATTAAACTGCTTTCTTGCTGTTTTAACCATAAAATGCCTTAGATTTATTTCAAGGCACAGCTTGTGCTGAACCAAAACTATTTTTAATCTAATGGAGTCCAGCCTTTTATTTTATTTTCATAATCTCTCCATATATCTACAAAATAAAAAAACTAAGTAGTACTTAAAGGAAAAAAAATGAATGTCTCAATATGACCACAGTTGATGTTAACAATCTATGTAAAAGTCGTTAGCAAGTATTGGTATTTAAGCATTTTTATCTTTCATTCTGCATAATTTAGATATGTTAATAATGCAAAAATAAGGGATTTTGAAAAATTAAAAGGATCTATGCCATGTATTTGTATTCACATCCAACATTTCATATAAAGAAGAAAAGAGAAAAGATACTATGCATTGAAAACGTTTAATGACTTAGCCAGACTATTCTATCTTCAACATATGATTACTTCCTCAGATGCATTTTATGTTTTATCAAAGCCTATTTTAAGGTTGCTGGTTCCAAGTAATGGAATGGACATTTCTTTTAAAATATCTTGATAATTATCTGCTTGATTTGAACGGAGTTCCTGACATTGCAGTTAAATTACTTTATCTATAGAATTACTAACAGATTAGATTCTTTGTTGCCAACCAAGGACTTGATTCACTTGCTTGTGCACATACACACATTTAGAAGGTAAGCTCTTACATGGCAAGCATGCCTTCAAGTCCTAATCCTTATAGAAATAGCACATCTAACTTAAAACCTCTTCTCCTCCAAATAAAGTGGCCACTCCCCTTCCCCAATACCACCCTATCACACACTCACTATTTTTGGAACACACACAAGAACCTCCTCACTGTCTGGTGTCTGAGAACATGAGTTGTTTTGCATTGGGTAAGGATAAATAGTGTAGGAAAAATATCTTACGAAAAATAGTATATAAGTGGATTATCAGTTTACAAGAGAATTGTACTCAAGGGGAAGAGGTTTTTCAGAAAGATTTATTCCAGAGGAATCTCCAGAGAGAGAGAGAGAGAGAGAGAGAGAGAGAGAGAGAGAGAGAGAGAGAAGGATTGGATTGAAACAAAAAGACTGTGGGCAAAGGGCTGAATGAGAATATTGGAAATCTAGTGTGCCTATTTCAGGGGATAGCAGAAGTTGTAGGTGGGAAAAGAGGATAGACACCTCTATGATATTTAATTAATTTCAAAGTTTTTCCTATTTTTTAATTGTACAAAAACTCATAAAATTTACCATGTTAACCATTTTTAAAAGTATAGTTCAGTAGTGTTAAGCATATATGGCTGTGAGACAGGTTTCCAGAATCTCTTAATTTTGCGATTCTGAAACTAAAACTCACTAAACAACTCCCCTTTCCTTTCCTCTCCTCAGCCCTGGTAAACACCATTTCTACTTTCTGTTTCTATGAATTTGACTACTTTACGTACCTTGTATAAGTGGAATCATGCATTATTTGTCTTTTTTTGACTAGCTTATTTTATTTAGCATAATGTCCTCAAGGATGACCCACGTTGTAGAATTTGCCTAAGTTTAGTATTACCTGTACCTAAATCATCTGATTTGACTTATATCTTGTTAAATATTTCATAGCAGTTGTGTGTGTTTATGTGTGTGCATGCATGTGTGTGCGTATCTTGTAAACATTTAGCTATTGGTAATTTGGGTTATAAAACTTTCCATATATACCATAATATTAAAAGTTATAAGTATTTGACAGACTTTTTGCACTCTAAATTATGAAATATTTCTGTGGATAAAGAAGGAGTAGATTGTGTTCCCTCTACAAAAGTTGGTATTGTCAATCCTTGCATACCAAATCTCGTTCCTTCCTGTTCTACGAGAGACGTTAAAGAAAGATAATCTCATCTCAGTTTTCTTTAATCACTCAGCTATTCTATCCCAGCTCTTTCTCAATCTGTAGGCACAAAAATTTTCTATTATGATTTAGCTTGTTCAGTAAGCCTAACCTCACAATATTCTTACATTTAGCTTGAACATTATTTCATTGATTTATATTTATCTATATTTAACTGATATAAAAAAGAAAGTATTTTTAGGTGAGGATTTATCGGAGTCACCTTCATTGATACAATGGTTTTATTTCTGCCTTATCCTTTAAACTCACAGTGGACTTTTCTTGGGCTAGTCCCCTTAGATCTCCTGATATTTCTTCATTTCCTGTTTGTTCCACCATTTGCTTATTAGTGTTTCATTTATCTTGCCATGAGCAAAACCTCTTGCACTTTCACAAGTACCATCTCATTCTGTGTTTAATACCTCAATAACCTTTCGAACAATCATTATGACCTTTCCCTCTCTTTCCAGGTGTTTGCAACATTTACCAGCCTTTTATCATCTGCTATGTTCATTTATATTCAGCTTAGTACTCATTCTAGATTTACACATGATTTTTAAGGTAAAAAATAATTCTTTTCTGCAAACTGACAGCTGGAGCTCACTTGATTTGGACTTATAAAAATTATTTTTATTAATAAGTTATCATCAAGATTTCAGCTACCTCTTTTGATCAGAAGCCTCGAACTAATTTTTCTGAAATGCTTCACTAAATTTCTGCTAAATTTCGTATCCCCTTGCTGAACAATTGGATTTTACTTCAGTAATTTTCACAATTCTGTAACACACATGGTATTTAATATATCTTATCTTTGAAACTTCCCAGAATAAATTTCATTAAAAAAAAAATCTTCAAACATTGTGTTCATGATGAGAAGATTTCAGAGCCTAACTAATATAGGCTCTTGTTGATAATTAGTTATTTCTCATTTTCTTTCGGGTAAAACCGGTGCCTCTCTTTGCTAGTGTGAACTATCAGTTAGCACACTGGCTACTCATACTACCAAGAATGTGGCCAAACACTAGTACCATACGCATCAGTTATACACACAATAACACCATAGGAGCCACATAACACCACCTGTAGTAATAACACAAAGAGCAGTAGGAATAACTTGTGGGTCAAATTAATTCCTTTGTTTTTATTCAGATTGCCTTAATTCTTAGATTAAGTAATTTAAATAATTTAACTATCATTATCCTACCTGCTAGGTCAGTACAAAGAAGCATGGAGTATGACACAGACGAAGATAAGAATACAACTTTACTTCTTAGATAAAGGCTTTATTTTTTTAAAAAAAATGCCTATTATGATAACTCCTGAGATGAATTTATAAGGACATCTGAATTTTCATGTTAGTAAACATATTTTAATTGTTATGTTTTTCCTTGGGGAAATAAAGATTATGGAATGAACAGAATTCATACATTTGACATTGCTCTTAATTTACAACAATTAATTTAATATGTATTTTTCATACTATTTTTTTTTATCTTGAGCCATTCTTGTGGTAAAATTTTAGCTAGCAAATAAAGTGATGAAATATTTAAAAAGTAAAGCAGCAGTTGCTATAGAATAGTCATATTTGGCTTTACAGAGCTAAGAATAGTTATAAAGCCAGTTGCCCTACATATATTGTAGGACACAAATGTTTGGAATGTAATGAATGACAAAGGAAAAGGGAAAACTGCTGAACCTAGTGTCTCTGAATGTCATTATAAAGACATGATATGCCAAGCATATGAATTAAAGGCTTGAGACTCCTTGGAGGTTTCAAGCATTATAATTATCTATAACTCAGTGTTAAAGTAGAAGACTATTTTTCAGATCCAATTTTTTGTGAATAGATTATTTTCTAAAGAAATATTTCATGTTTTAAGAAAAGCTATTGTAGACTGTTTCTTGTTTGGTGTTTGAACTTAAATATATAGTTATTTGCCTTCCTTCTCCATTGAAGATACTTTACCTGGTCATTATTTTAAAGAATAACCCACCCACCCACTCAGATAAGTGTTTTTATGTAAAAAAAAAAAAAATCAGGTAATCAAGATTTCTCTGTATTAGAAAAATAAAAAGACTAGCCAAGAAGTGAAATGAGAAAAATCATGTTAGGAGCTTAAGGTATATTAGATGGGGTAAAATTGTTTTTAAACAATTCTCACATGGAAATAGATGAGCTAGTGATTGGAGATTATACAAATCAGTAGAAATCTTTTCCATTATTAGAAGCAGTAGTAGGGAGATAACTTAGAGGTTTTAGTGGAGAAAAGAAAATGTTGGTTTATGAAAGTTCATAGAGAGGGCTTTAATAAACAGCAATAAACAACATTTAATCCTCGGCCATTATCAATTTTCAAACAGTATCATGTGACATGTGTATGTAAGAGTCAAGGGAAAACTTCTCCTTTGCCCTCTGAAGTTTCACTGAAAAATCAACTCACAAAAGGCAGATTAATTGGAGAAAAGGCATACAAAATTTACTAATGAGTATACAGGAGACCCATAGAGTGATTACTACGCCTCAGTGGAGGAATTCAGAAGCTTGTATACCATCCTGAGGTTACTGGAAGAGTAGGGGCTTGGATCCTGGCACAACTGGTTATGGGAGGGAGAAGAGGGGCAATGAGGGATTAATTGGGAGAATGAATGGATCTGGGAACAGAGATTAACTTCTAAGAAGTTCTCTTTGGAAAGTGAATGAACCTGAGAGACAGGTATAACCTTATGAAAGGGTCTGTTCAGGTGTGGTTACATTCTTGGTCTTACAGGGAAAGGAAGATAAACCAACTGTCGTCTGTGGGTCTGGATCTTACGCAGATAAAGAAACTTCAATTTCATCTTGTGTTTTGGGAGAGATGGTGGGGCGGGGGAAGATCAGAGAGACCTTGAGGTGTCTTCAGTTCAGTATGTCGAAGTGCCATATCTTGGGGTAATGGTTTCTCATTCCCACCATATACATTTTTCAGAACATCTGGTACATTTTAGAGGAGAGGTATTAAGCATTTGAACAGAAACATCCAACAACCAATATAAACAGCAATGCCTGATGAGTGTATCTGTGCTCTGGAAGCACAAAAGCTAAACTTTTTGCATTTCCATGGGTAATTACTGCCTTCTCCCATTTTGATAAGCATCATTGAGATCTTGAGAACAATTCTTTCTCTCTATCTGTGAAACTTCAGTGACTTTAGTATAAACAACAAATGTCTTATTTTCAAAACTGGAAGGTGTTTGGAGTGAAGTTTTGTGCATTGCGCAGTCTGTTGTGTTTAAAGTTGACTTTATGTTTGGAAAATCCTCATAATTGAAGAAATAACTCTTGTTTGCTTAAGTAGGATGTCTGCTGCTCTTCAGTTTCCCATTTATTTTTATATGGTATTTTATAGGGTCTAAGTATGTGTTGGAATCATCTAGGGACTGTTAGGAAGTAAGAAGACTGTTAGTTTGAGGAAACCCAGTTTGTCCTGATATATTTGGAGCATCATCTTTGCCATCAAATTAGTTTCAAAACACTGGTATTTCCCAGTCCATGCCAGAATTTCCAAAAATTTGAAAATAAGGATAAAAATGCATATCAAATGTCAGGTTTCAGTCTGAAATGTTGGTTCTTGACGCACTGATGGCCGAAGAATAACTAGACGCACCAAAGTAAGGCAAGCACGGAAATGAGGTTTATTGAGGAGAGAAAGATAGGATTATAGGACAAGAGCAAGATGTAGGTTCACAGAGAGTGATATGTATGCCACAGATGATGGCTGGACCCATTGTCTCAGCAAAGGAGAGCCAAAGGAAAGGTGCAAAAAGAGACTAGTTATGATCTGTGTCTTGTTTTATAGTGCCCAGATTGGGACCTCCCTAGTGGCTCAGACGTCACCATGGAACCACTTTGATTGGACAATTGGGAGTTGCTTAATATGCATGCCGGTCGTTCTAGGTCAATTTCCAGACTCTATGGTACCTATGCTGCTTAGCCCACGGGCTACAGAGTCCTCTCCATTCATTTGCACCTGGCACACTAAGTTGACTGGCAGATATGTCGGGTATTCCCTCCTCCCCAGGTATGGCAGTTGCTCGAGACAGGATTAGGGTAGGGCAGGACAAAGATGGAGGCCTGGGGCCCACCCTTGCCCTTCTTCCCAGCTGGGGCAATTGCCCTAAGGCAACAGCACCCACTTTCATCCCTAGGAGACCCAGAATTCCTCACAATCTGCCTAACATTAATTAGGTTGCATGATTTAGAGAACATGTATTTTTATGTATCTTAAAAAAGGTCAATAGTGCTCTGCAAAGTTGGGGTTTAGTTATATCCAAGAAGTTGCCTTTATCATACATCAATGACAATTTTCGGTGTTCATCATGTAATGCAGGAGAAAGGGTCAAGTCTTTCCTCAGTACATCCATGTGATGTAATTTCTTTTACTTTTTAAAAACTGTTTATGTACATGTAAGACTCCTTTTGTGGATCTAAATTACTGCCTAGAAATGACACATTTTTAAACTTTCACATTTCTAATTGTTGAGGCTCTAGAAAGTGATTGAGGATTCCCTGGCAAAATATCTTGTATGCTAGTGCTCAAGGTCAAAGTACTTTGGTGACAAGACCAAATGTTTCTTATTTCTGAAGTAGAAGCAGTAAAAAGAAAGAAGTGGACCCTACTAAAAAACCTGATTTGTTTGTCCTGTAAGGTAAAGAATATATTTCAACAAACAACAAATTGTAGAGGAAGAAAATGTCTAAATTCGACGCTGTTTCAAATTCTAATTACTTTGTTCAACAAAGTCAATCAGTTTCAGATTTATATAAAAGAAATAAGGCTGGGCACCGTGGCTCATGCCTATAATCCTAACACTCTAGGAAGCCGAAGAGGGCAGATCCCTTAAGGTTAGGGGTTTGAAACCAGCCTTAGCAAGAGCGAGACCCCGTCTCTACAAAAAAAAAAAAAAAAACAGAAAGAGATTAATTAGCCAACTAAAAATATATAGAAAAAATTAGATGGGCATGGTGGTGCATTCCTGTAGTCCCAGCTATTTGAGAGGCTGAAGCAGGAAGATTGCTTGAGCCCAGGAGTTTGAGGTTGCTATGAGCTAGGCTGATGCCAGAGCACTCTAGCCCAGGCAACAGAGTGAGAATCTGTCTCAAAAAAAAAAAAAAGAAAAGAAAAAAGAAATGGTGAGGATAGTGTGTACACTATATATGGAATCAGAAACAAAACATGTAATAAAAAATCTTAAGTTTAAAACACCAAAAGAAAAGCTGCCTTTTGTTTTTGTTTTGTTTTGTTTTGTTTTGTTTTGACAGAGAAAGAAGCATGCAGAGGCCAAAATTTGGCAAAAGGTGTATACTAAATGAGACCAAAATTCAAATTTAAAAGATTAAAGTCTTATTTTATGCTAGTGTATTCTATTCACCCTCCACCCTCCAGGTTCTAATTTATTAACACGTATATGCCATGCCATACTAATGTACTCTTTCAAGACTCATAATGTCCTGGGCTCTGAATATACCATAGGATATCTTGACACTCCCCATTGACTTCTCTGGGTTTTCTCCTTTTTCTCAAACAAACGAAGGGTGGAGATCCTACTTTTAAATATTCAAAATGGTTGGTGGCTTTCCTGGAAGAAAACAAGTCAGCCAAAGTCCCTTCAGTTGATGATTTCACTTTACTATGGTTGTGAATGTGATAAATGCACCTGTCTCTAGAGAATGAAACTGCCAGCTTCAGGGAGTGCCAATGTGACTGTAACTGCCTCAATTTCAGTGAGTTATTATTCACTGAATCTGTTCTGCTTGTACTGGTATAGTTGGTGCAGAGATTGTTTACAGCTATATTTAGAAATGAGACGAGTAAATAAAATGACATCCATGGAAAGGAAAAAACTGACCTATCTATAAGTATGTCCAGTATAGTTTTGTTTGTTTCTGGTTAATATTTAGAAGGCCACTGGTTAAAGAAAAAGTGTATCCTCCTTTCAGGCACAATGTACACTATTCTGGTGAGGGGTGCACTCACAGTGTTTTTTAATTTAAAAACCCTGACTTCAGAATTACACAATTCATCCATGTAAAAAAAAAATCTGTACTCTCTAAAACTCTTGAAATAAAAAAAAATTAAATTAAAAGTAAAAAGTATATCCTCATAATTAATAACCTGTATTATTTCATGACTATTCCATAAAGAGTATCTCCTGGCACTGAACTGGGTTTTCTGAAAACTCAAACCGTCATGTATTGTAAATTTATTGCTTGCAACTTAGTCCCCTTAGATGTTGCCCTGGGAATTACAGAATTACATTTTGACACATTGGTTCATTTTACTTATGTGTACTTTTGCACATACACAGAAACCTTTACCTGAGTTCCTTCCTGTCTCCAGGGCTACCATTTCAAAGTGTTCCTTACTTATTATTTCTTTAGACAGGGTGCACTTGGTTCTTCCTGTTATAATCTAAAATTGCATCAGTCAACAGAGCATTGAAGTAAATGAATTTGAGTTCCAAAATGAAATATTTTAATTTGGGAATTTTCCATTTTTTCCACCATAGTTTTTGAGTATGTATAAATTGGTAACTTTTCTAATATTTTACTTATGAATTCAGTAATAAGCACCAATGACTAGGCTTTTGGGTATATACACACATAAGGCATAATGGAATATACAGCCACTTATGATCTAGCCATTCTCAGTGTTCTGGGAGATTATCTTCTGGCAAAGATGGTGGGCAGTGACTGATTTCTTTACAGAGTTCTTTTCATTTAGCTAAACATGATTTGAGAGATCTATTTTTCTCCTTTTATGTGTGCAACTATCAATAAGAAAATTTTCAGTTATTATGCTCAATAGTATGAAATTTAAAATTGGGACAGACTCTTCATTCACAATATGTAGGCTTTGCTGGATATTCTCTTAAAATCCTGGAAGTCATTATGACTAAGACTAAGAAGTAAGAGGCTTTGCAGTTCTTTCTTGCCTTGGTTTTGTTACCTGTAAAGTGAGTATAACAATGACATGATGATTTATGAAGATTTACTGGGAAACTATTTATTAATGTATACTGTCAAGAGAATAAGTTAATCACACTTTAGAAACAATTTATTGAAGTCACAAACTACAATTTAATGTATAGATGTGGTAAATTATTAAGTGGTGCCCTTATGATTTTCAAAAGGTAATATACTATCACATTTTCCAAGTTTTCATAAAAAGGATTCATAGAATCCCATAGCTGAAAGACACTTCAGGAAGAATCTATATAATTGTCAGTACAATACCCTCTTTTGCATCCAGTCATGAGCTGTTACTCACGTTGTTACCAAAAGTTCAGCACTTGTCACTGAGGCTATATAAGAAGAATGAGGACAAGTGGTTTGAGGAGAAGGAAAGGGAGGTTTATTAATTTTCAAGCAAATAACGAGGTTGGGAGGCTCCCATCTTAAAGTACCAACATCCTATTTATAAGCAGAAATATAGAACTTTTAAGGGGGGTTTCTGCTTCAGGAAATTGCTGTTTAACTACAGTTGATGATCCTGATCCAAACCCATCTCTGGCAAAAACAATTGTGATATCTGCCTGCCTGGACAATTCCGTTGAGCCATCTCCTGTGGTACAAAGAACAAAGGACACTTCCCTCCCCGTCTGATTACTGGCCTTTGGCAGGGATGCAGGTTTTAATTCTCAAAAAGTGTGGGAGGGGTTTTAAAGATTCAGCTCGTAACACACTTTTACCCTTTTTCAGGCCGTTCCTTCTGTTACAGTGTAATGACATAGAGATCATTACTTCCCAAGGCAGCTCAATCCAATTCTAGATTGATTTAATTGTTGGAATAGTTTCTCTTACATTATTCACTTTCTCACCTATTAGTTTATGAGATATTTATTTAAAAACTGACCATATTCTATGACCTGAGCTAAATGAAGAGGAGTAATGAACAGCTCAGCTACCATCCTTGCCTTGGTGTCATATTTGCCCTGGTAGTGTAGGTCACCCCTATTGCATACATCACAAACAAACAAATCAAGCCCTTTTATTCTTTCTTGGATGTTCCCATTCAAAGATATGAATGATCTTCTTTGTTCCAGAAGAATCAAGATAAACCGCAAATTTTCTTTTGTCTTCCTGTCATCTGGACTATGCTACTACTTTTAAAGTAGAGAACAATACACTAAAAAAAAAAAAAAATCACCAAAATTTTAATAGCCATCAATGATCAATATTCTAGTTGCAAGTATGATTAGGTGTTGAAGGAGACACTTATACCTTAAATTTATTGTCCAAATCTTACATCTTCAATTGGAAAAATAATAAAATAAGTGGATAATTATACTTTCTACTATTAGAAAATATTTTTACTGATGATTTACTTGAACAAATGGTTATTACTATTTGAGCACGAGCAAATCTCACCTTTATTTGGGCTCTAGTGTCCATATATAAATAATAATGTTTCCCAAACTTCAGTCTTTCATATATTATACTACCATTTTTGTTATATTTTCATATTATCAGTGTAATACATTTGTAAATATTTTTTATTTAAATTGAATTTTTAAAAGATGGCATATATCACATTAAATGTTGACAGCACTATTTATATTTTTAATATATATTTAAAATTATACATAACTATTAAACATTTTAAAATTTCTATTTTAATTCATTTCATATTTTGTGAAATACTGGTGTAGAAGCTTTGTCATTTCTTTCCTTCTCAAATATTCGATGACTCATTAAATCATTGAATATTGAATTCATCAACTCTGGCTCTTTCCATTTAGATACCATATCATTTTGTAAGTTATATGTTAAGAAGTTACATACAACTATGAGAATACTTGTATGTTAAAAGTATTTGTTCTATAACTGTAATTAAACACATCATTAAAAAAGCACTGAAAATTTGCCTTAAATTTACCTAATTGCGCATAGAAATCCATCCGTTTTGTCTCACGTAAGACACTAAAAGTGTGTATGTGTATGTGTGTGTGTCTGGCAAGGGGGGTGGCTGGTGGTGATGGTGGTGGTAAGTTATACTATTAATGTTACCAGAACAAGAACCTCAATTTACATTCAAATAATTACCTTTAAATGATTGAGGGCTAATGTATCCTTTAGGGTCAGACTGCCAAACTGATGCTATTCTTTTTTTTTTTTTTTTTAATGTCTTTAACTTATGTTAAAATACCATCTGTAAGGACATATGTGAAAAATTAAACTGAAAAAAATATGTTCTCAATTTTCTTCACTTAAATTCTTGGATATGCCTTGATCTCATGTGCCTTTCACATTAACACTTGATTGATAAATAGGAAAAAATGATAATATCAGGTGGGAAGAAATAAAGTTTAAATTAGACTAGTTAACACTTGTTACTTTGGCATTTTCCAGCCAGGCAACTTCAAAAATGCTTTAGATTATCAATCAGTCTAAATATCTTCAAATTAAAAAAGGAGGCTGAGCCCAACTTGTTCTTCTATAGTACTTTAACAGACTTCCATTATTCAGTACACAGGACATTGATACTTTGAATAATACAATTGGGATATTACAGAGGCTAAATTTTGGCTTTCAGAGCTCCCCAACCTTTTGGGCACCAGAGAACGGTTTCATGGAAGACAATTTTTCCATGGATGGGGTTGGGGGTCGGTAGGGGAGGTGGAGCTCAACAGACCGATACCCCATACTGGTCTACAGCCCTGGAGTTGGGGACTGCAGATCTAGATGATCAGTTTCTCCCTCTTCAGACCCAAATAATCTTTTCCTGATATTTCCTGAAATAGTAACGTTTGCTTTTCAAATGTTTATCATAATCTACATTCTTTTTTCTCAGTTGGAGTGCCTTCCACTTCCTTTCTTAAAATGTACTTTTCTTACCGTTTTAGGGCCTGCTCAAAACCCACCTCTTCAGAGAAGTCTTCCCTGACTTCCCTCTGTCAACACAAGCTGAAAATAAGCTCTCCCTTTGTAAAATACTGTAGCAATTTATGTCTACCTCATATGGCATTTTTCATTTCCTAAGTTGTTTTCAAATGATTTCATGTTAAGATGAGATTTACCAGATTCTCTATCCAATTTACTTGTTTCTCCAATTAGATAGCACAGTGCCTTGCATACATTTGGTGCCAAACACATGTCAAATAGATGTTTGATGGCTAACAGAATAAACAAATTAACATGAGGAGAAAATACTTTTGTTATATTACTTTTTCCTTAAGGTAGGTGGTTAATAGTCTCAATGGTAAAGAGTCTCTTTGTTACATTTAACCCATTTCTCATATTCAACAAATAATTCAACTTATTTTGCTTTTTCTTCTTGAGGCACTCAAGTAAAAATAGAATCCTAAATCTCTCTTACAGTGGTCTCTAACCTTACCTTTTAAATACTTTTAAAATATGTATAGTGACCTATTTTTTCTTTTTTGAAAACTGTCTTTAACTCTCAAGAGAAAATACAGGCAAAATTATTTTGAAACACCAAAGTGCCACAACATTATGATACTATTATTGTCCAGTCCATCCTTAATGCTCCGACTTTATCCTGCACTATGTCAAAGCTTCTCTCCTTGTTTAGTTTCATTTTTGTTTCACATATAATAAAATGGAAGGTCCTTAGGCAGGAAGCATGTTTTAAATCTTTGCCTTTATGTCTAGAATGCCTAGCATGGTTCTGGACAATTGGTATAGTTTCAGTAGATGTTTGTTGAATGTCTGAATAATATGGGAGTTATTCAGTGATTGAACAACGGGATCAGTAATGCCAGACACAAAGTTGGATAGTCACCATTGGTTCGCCCCAGCTCACTTTGGTAAAATGTACAAGAGAAGATGAGAGGTAAAGTTTCGTCTCCTTCATTGTTTCCATATAAATTCAAGCTAAGTCTACAATGGGAATGGATTTCCTAGTAGCCCTTCCAAATTTAACCCTAAAGAAATTTTAACCAAGATGAACCTTAATAGTCTAGGTTTAAATTTCTTTTAGTTTCTCAGGTAAAAAAACCAAAGAGTATGAAAGTATTCACATGCAGGTTCCACACATATCTACTATTAATAGAATCTCAGAGCATATTCTAAATACTTAGAGAGTCGCTCTTTTATAGTAGTATTCACCTAATTTCTCATCTTTTCTCATTTTTTGTCATGTAAAAACGAGAAAACAATAACTTCGCTGCTGAATATTTTTTCTTGTTCAAATCTGAATGGTAATCTAGATTGCAGGTTGAATGCTTTAAGAAGTTGTTATGAAACCTAAAAAGAATTAGAGACATAAAACCAGAAATATGGTAACTGGCTGTCCTGAAAATTATTCAATAACAAATATTTTAATATCTATTTGTTTTGTTTTTTGAAATAAACCAATAACAAAAATACTTAGTCCATGAATAAAGTAGTTATTTTAAGGCAAATATTTTCTTCCCTGAACAGTTTTACACACAAATATTCAAATTTTTCTTGTGTAATATTATCTTCAAAATGGAAAAATATTATATCAATTTATGAATCTCTACAATGATGGAAACATGGTCTTATAAATTGTCTTTTTTTAGGCCTTTGATGATATTGGATAGTCAAAAGATTAAAGAGTTTTGTTCAAATTTGCCTTTTTAAAAGTTTCATCTATAACAATAAAATAAATGGATTTAACACTGAATTATAATAAAATAATTTTCTCTTTTTTTGATTCTTGGCATATTTCATGATCTTGTTTACCCAGGAATGCTAGCTATTACTGGCCAGGTTTATTGAAGCAAATTAAGACAAACTTTACTGAACTATAATTGTTAACAGTGATACTGTGACCTTAATATTAAGCAAATTTTACACAAAGTACTTTTATATCTAGGAATTCATTTTTATCAGTAGAATTACTTACTTAATGAGAAAGGGGATTTGGTATTTTTATTTCTTAGATGAGAAATATAAAACAAGGAGAGGTTGGTGATTTTATATTAATAAGTCACTTTTTACTTGAAAGTGCTTATACTGGAAGATCACATATAATTGAAAACAAATGTTGATAAAGAATGGTGTGTGTATTTGCATGCCAGTTAAGCTGATAGCAGATATATAGTTCACCATCATTCAGTCTTTCAGATATAGAATTATGCAATTCTTATTAGTTTTTAAATTTCATGGGAATGTGTATAATTCCGTTTTTGTGCATAAAGTCAGTATTTCTATTTTATGTTCTTCCTAACATGTCTGATTTTATATAATTTAATTTTTCTATAAATGGAAATTACATTGTTTCTTTAGTTATTCCTCCTCTTTGACCATTTAGATGTGCATCTGGGCAGAGCTTTAATTTCCTAATCTGCCCAATTTTCATTTCTCCATAATCCAAGAGAATGATGGCTTTGCCAGTTCCTTTTCTCCTGAAATGTGGCTCATTGGGTTGACGAAGAGCACTAAATGTTAAGGTATTTTAATGATCTTTTCTTCCAGACATATTATTAGGAGAAGGACATTTGTTGCCAGAAAGACCTAAACTTGAATCTGTGTAAGGTCATTTTTTGGACCTAAAGCAAGTTTGGTTATGTACTCTTTGTAAAATAAGAAAAGCAGCTCATGACTTGGAAAAGTGTTGTGTGAATTAGATAAAATGAAGAAGTATAAAGTGCCGGGCAAAGTGCCTGGCAAAAAACTGATGCTGAATAATATTAGTTATATTTTCAATTATGGCTGACCTTAAGGAGCTGATATTTCTGGAAGCAGAGCAAGAAGAAATGAGATGAAAGTCAACAGTGAATAAAGATTTCATTTACTGATTAAATATAATAAACAGTGTCCCTATTATTTTATTATTATGTAACTTAGTGAAATCTTGGGTTCTGTTTATCCTTGGACTGATATATTTTGCTATTTCATATACATGTATGCATAAAACATAAAATAGTGCAGGGATGGTAAGAAGTGTGGAATGCCATTAACTTTATTACTAAAAGTTTGGGATAAATGAACTATACAGGTAAAAATATGAGTAAGATAGGATGCTTATCCCAATAAAATGATAATAAAATCTTTATTGCATCCCACATCATTACCTGCTATATTTTGCTTATGTTGGATATAAAGAAAAAAAGTACTGCAGACTCTTTTTCTGCAGCTCTTAAAAGCCTTGATTAATCGTCTTTTTACTCCTTTCCACTTATAATGTCAAGTTTCTTAGGCTCCAGATGAAAAGACAGAAAATAAAAATGTAATGGAAAAATGTATTCTAATTTCACTTGAAACATGTGTCCTGGGGTGGGGTAAATAAGCTAAGCCCTCTTGAATATACTATAGATATAAGCAACCTAGAGACACTAAGCCAGAAAACATAAAAAATGTACTTATTCATTCTTAGAGCATGCAATTCTTGAATTGACAGTATTCAGCATTGGGTTGGCCTATAACTTTGGACCTCAATGGATTCTTAATCAAGAGATGTAAATAACAATTATTTAGGTGGCTCTAATAGTGGACTGAGACAATAGAGCCAATTGTAGCAGCGTCAAATGACAAACTTTGCTCAGTGCAAAAACTCCTTTTCAGACTGCCCAAAACACATTACTGAATATGAATAAATTGTTTAGATAAACATTTGTCATCTTATTCCTTCATATTCTTTTATTAATCATTAATATGATTATGATTGCTGTTATTATTACATCTTCATTGCTAGTTTTTATTTGTGAAAGCACATATATTATTACCGGGATAAGGCATTGATGGTTCTTGGTTATTTAAAAAAATAAACTTATGTTTCTTTTTTCCACCTCTTGTCACAGTATAAATTATTGGAGTGTACTACTTTAACATTGCTGTCTGCTTGCTGAAACTTTCCATCTTTCCCTTCAATTTGTATCATCTCTCATGTCCTTTGTGCCTGACAGATTCCACTGATAGCTTCCGGTGCTGATGTCCCCTCCTTCTTTCAAATATATTCTGAATCTCCCTTTGACACACAACAAAACCACTGGGATCAAGAGGGGAGAATTAGCATGAATAAAATGATTGGCAAGCCTTAGGGTCTACCAGAGGAGCTACATCACCTTGATTCACATTCAAATAATGTCTGCACTATTTGTGCCTCAACCCAGCCCTTAATCTCTTTTTGCTCCTGTTGAGCCTCTAGCCTCATTGGTTATTTCTTTAAGATAGAGGCTATCCTAAATAGAATCCTTCAATTTGCTTATTCTCCAATGAAAAACTGCTCTGTTTCCTGACTCATTTTTCCCCCTTCTGATTCACAGAAAGAGACATCATTTTCCTTTCCCAAATTTAATCTCTTAACTCTCATTCTTTGTCCCTTGTTTTTCCCATTATTGCCTTAGGAAATGTGTTCCATATCATCCCTTTTATATCCAGCATCTTAAGGTTCTGATGGTCTACTAGAACCCTCTTCAGAAACTATTAACATGCTTAAGTCTCTCATTTATCAAACAAAATCTTCACTCAGTTTTCTATGTCTGGATATATAATTTCTCTTCTATATCTTGAATTCTGCAAATGACAGCGTACATTTTGTACTTCATTTTATTCATCACCTATTTACTCCACTAAACTAAATACAGGTTCTTCTCATCCTACATTACTATGGAAATTGTGTAGGCTTTTAATTTCTCTTATACTTCTTACTCCTTGAATCTTTCACATTTTAAAATGTTTACAGTTCATTTCTTTTATTCTCTTTTTATTGATCCATCTGGTATATTTTATTTATTTTCTTCTGGTTTCCCTAATTAGTGTTTTTCTGTTTACGTAATAGAAGTATTTCTTTCATCCTGTTGTCTTAAAGGTAAGTGTCTTCTAGGGTTCTCTCTGTTTTCTATTTTCTCTCTACATTCTTTCCTTTGTCAATTTATTACTTCCCAGTCTCACTACTGTGTAGGTAATTCCTATTTCCAAGGCCCATGTGCTTACTTCTTCCAAATCAACATCAATATTTCCAACAAAATCTCCATCTGAATATCTCCATCAGAATGTCTACTACTCTAGTTTAACCATAACTTGTTTAGAGTTGAATTAATAATCTAAACCACCAAACTACTCTGTTATTCCTTTTATTCCTGTTCTATTAATGGTACTAGCTTTATTCAGTTTCTAACAATCGCCTGATATCAAGGCTTATTTAACACCTTATTTAACTTCCTTCCGTCTCCTATATCCAATTCTGTTTGCTTAAGATTTCAGTGCCTTTCATAGCCCTTTCTTAACCTTTATTGTCTAATAGTATGGTATTATCATAGGTTCCTAATTGGTCATACTAATTTAATACTAATTATTTCTCTAATATTTCAGGATTTTTCCAGATAAAATTTCTTATTCCATATTTCTAGTGGTGTAATTTCCTTACTTAAAAAATATGCAATGATTCTCAGTTGTCTACAGAATGCAGTCCGATCTCCTAGCCCTGAATTTAAGGTACTATGATATTTGAAATTCATTTTCCTTGTGGCCTAAATTCTTACTACTCTCATACATGCAGCCATTTAAACTAAGTAACCGTCCTTTGAACAAACACTCCTTATTGTATTGACTGGAGGCCTATGGTTGTGCAATTTTCTCTGCCTGGAATGCCCTCACAGGTGCCTAGAAAGATCCAGCCTACACTTTGGTCTGCATTGCCTGACCCATAATATGGAAATAGAGATAATAACAAGTATGCAAATGCAGGCATCAGGTTTAGTGAGTAATCTGCAAAGAGTAGAGGATATGTAGTGGGGAGGGGTAGCACATTAATTAGAGCCTTACTGAGAGAGGGAGAAAAGCACCATCCATTAGCCCGGCTGAATTTGTTACTTGAAAAAGCAGACAAGTATTGGAGATAGAAAAGAAATTTTGGAACTGTTTGGGTCAGTTCCAAAAGCCTTTCTCCAAATGCTTCAAATATTGTCTTAGGCCTCTTAAAAGAAAGATGTCCCTTAGCCTTTGACATGGTTCATGTAGCACTGTGTTCACAAATCCTCCCCTGAATCCTCTTAGTCTAGATTGAATTGACCTCTCAACCTCCATTATACATCATTTTTTTTCTTGTTTATATAACTTATCACTTTTGACCCAATGTTAAAAGTATTCCTGTGTATAACATATCTTCTCAATTAAATTATAAATTCCTAGGCATTGGGAGCCTTGTTTTACTTGCATTTATATTCCCATCTCTATTCTGTATAACCCTTGTTGCAAAGTAGACAGGCACTAGTAAACATCTGTTAATTGAATTTATAAGTAAAGCATAGGGGATAATCACTTTTTATTGTCAATCTCTCCTGGAAAATATAAAATAATAAAAAAGGTTATTATAAAATTGAAACTTATAGTGAGTAGATTGTCAAGAATTTACTTAAATTTTTTGCCTAAATTTCTATATAAAACAAATGCATTCAGAGCATATTAGAAGGAAATTGTTTTTGTACTGTTAAAATTTAGCCATTATCACTTTAATTACAGGAGACAGGAAGATTTATGAAAAGTAAAGAAAATCAACACTCTGATTTCAATCTTAGACTACGCTATGTAATGTCTAAACAAAGACATTTAACTTTTCTAAAAGAATAATTTAGTGTATGTGTTTTGGGGAGTAAAAATGGCCAGGTCACTATAAAGAGTTGAAATTGTTAATGCCGAAGGATAATAAATGGGGATATTCACAGAGACAAGATGTTTAAATTGCCAAGATTCACATCTTTGCTGCCTTCCTTCCCTGAGGTATTAGTTGTCCTAGTTTGCTAGATAAACTTTTAAATTAATTTTGAACACAGATAAGCTAACAAATAGAGATAAAATAAGCCCAGACCTTTCTCTATAAATATTAATTTATTTGAGGAAATATTTTGGATTTATGGAAGTTGGCTCAAGGTCTGAGATATGTAACTGCAATGTTAGTAGAATTTGTATTATATAGAGTTTCATTTTAAGAACATAATGGCATGTAGTATATCTAAATCTATACCATAGTAAATAATTCTATGATATCAACCAATAAGAATTAGATTTAACATTTATTATCTGCTATGGTTTATTGTGTTAGGAATATTAAAAATAAAACATAATTGCCCTCATTTCAAAACATTCATAATCATTAACCAAGTTCTACCGTGCTTATAATCCACAAACTAGACCAGTTAATTCATGGTTTGATTAATAAGTTTGAATTGCAAATGCTCATCTTTTTTGGAAGACTTAATTGTTGCAAACTTATCAATAAGTGGGAAAAAAAAGAGACAGGGATTTGTAGATTCCAAAAACACTATAAAGATCTCCCTGTAATTCAGGAGTTACTGATTATCAGAAGAATACAGGCATTACATTTCCTGATACTATTCCTTCTCTCGTATTCAAATATACTGAGTATACTTGGTTATGCTTGATTTTTGCTTAATCTTCTGACCTTCAAACAGCTGATGAGTTTTCTCTAAAAACTCCTAACAAAAAAATACGTTATTTTTAAAAGAATGTATAGTTTCTTTAATGTCCACAATTTATCAAAATCATGTTAATTACATCAGCTGCAAAAGTCTTCCTCCTTTACTACCCTCCCCTAAAGAATAATCCATCATCAGAGTGCTAAAACATAAACAGACTTTCATCTAGACTTAGGCCTAAATTCCCTGTAATCTACTGATCCAATGTAGCTAAGTGAACCAGAGAAAGGATCAGTTAAATTATTATATAAATTCCCTTTGGAAAAGTTGAATAAAATGCAATGTCTATAGGATGTATACTCTGCATGAGTGTTGTAGAAAATCCACAAGCCTAGTAAATTGGAAAAGCAATCCACCGGCTTAGCTATTTAAGTACTAACGCAGAGATAAGATTGCTTTTAAAAAGTATCACACCCTCTCCCAGTGCACTTTTGTTTATTTCCTATTCGGGTTGCCTTGGGGAAAGGAGAATGAAGTTAATGTTCCTTTGACATAAGTGCACGATAATGTTGGATACATTAAATATCTTAAAGTGAATGGAATAGTTAGGTAGCTAATTTAGTATATCGTGAATAGTTTCAGATAGCACAGCTTCTGGTATTTTTCTTAACTATTTTCTTGTCTTTTTGCATGTCTCAGGTGTCAATATAGTAAACACAAGGCCCACAGCAGTTAAGAGGGCAGTTGGTGTAGCAGGAAGAACTTAGCCTGAGTCTGAAGTTATGGTTATGGTTCAAGGTTTTTACCATGGGAAATTCATTAAAATTCTCTGAGCTTCTGTTTTCTTAAATGCAAAATAAGAAACTTGGACTAAACTACTAGTTTCTGCCTTGAACTTTCTGTATATTTGTAATGTCTTAAATTGAGTAGCAATAAAACAATTATCAATATTGTATGAAATTACATAGGTTAAGTAGGAAAATGTATTTTTCAAGTGAATTTATTACAAGTTTCTAGAAAACAGTTGAGAACAATTGTGTCCCAATTTCCAATTACTTTGTCATCCTCCTGATCACTAAAAACTATCATTTACTATGCACCTATAATGTTCAATGCATTGTGCTGGAAATGATATTTGGAACAAATTTACTTCATGACCCCAAGGTATTCCATTTCTTAAAATTACAATAAGTATCTACTACCCAAATTAATGTTGACTTCTGCCTATAAAGAAAGCACCTTTAAAAATAATGATACATCTAATTGGACAAAGCAATATCATTTCTAGTGGGATGCAATAACAGGAAGAGACACAATCTAACCTGACATAAAGTGGCACCTCATTTTATCAGAATCACTTTCATTTGGCTTAGATATGTTCTCTCAGTTCTGATAATGGGCATGCGGTCAGTATTCTTATTCACCACCAAGCTAAATAACAAGGATGTTGTCAGATGCACTGCTGACAGAAATCAATCATAGACCGTTGATAGAATTAATCTTTGTCTCTAGGAGTGGTCCTTTAACAACTTTCTAGAAAAATATTCATCATTCTTGAAACAAGAAAAAAACATTAAATCTGAGAAATGAAAGGAACATTATATTGAGAAAGAATATTTTAAAATTACCATTTAAAAATAATTGGCCAAACCAAGTATTAATACCTCATTAATATATATCAAAATAATTTATCAAAAAAATTTAAATTTAAAATTAAAATAATAGTAAATTGTCTTTTATCAAGTTTCTTAATATCCATAATAAATAATATTAAGAATTTATGGCTAAAATAAGGAGCATGGATTTTTTTTGTTTGTTTGTTTTGGTTTGTATTTTAGAGATGATGTCTCACTATGTTGCCCAGAGTGGCCTCAAGCAATCCTCCTGCCTCAGTCACCTGAGTAGCTGAGATTATAGGTGTGAGCCACCATATCCAGCTTGGAACTAAAATATTGGCCAAAAAATATTCGGGTCTTTAGGCTTGGGACAAAATGAAGTTTCTCTATTAGTTCTTAATATTTTATTCCCAATGGCCTTGAATTGAATCATAGAGCCATGTTAAAAATATAAGAACTGAGCAGCATATTGATTTTTGATATTGTGATCTTATGCTGGAGACGATTTCCTATTTTTCAAGCTGTTGACCTATTTAGGTCTTGAAGGTATTGATTAGAGATTGCCAGAATCCATTAGTGTATAAACTTAGTCTAAAGTTAAAATTGATCTTAGCTGAGTTACTTCTTACTTGTATCATTGTTGTATCCACGCTTTAATTTTGGCCTTTGTAGCCATGATACAATAGGATAGTGTCTTGAGTTTAAGATTCAAGGATAATTTAAACTGCAAATTGATGTTCTTCGTAGAGTTATTCAAGACTCAGCTGATATTTTCACGGTGAAGTTTGTTGTTGTTGTTGAGTGGGTATAGGGAATCCCATTTTATATGAAGAAGAGAGAAGATACTGAATGTAATTTACCTCTCTAGGTTCATAGTACTTCAATTAGGAATTCTCTAGGCACTGTGTAGCTGACCTCTTTTAGCTTACTAAGGAAAAAAATTATCCTCCTCATTTTTCTCATAAAACCTGATGAATGGTGTTTCAGATGTCCTCTCATGGCCTTTCCTAGGATAACTTCACCCCAGCATAGATTTCTGGCAAAGTAAATTACCACCCTAAGTTTAGGTGTCTCTTTGATGACCTACTAGTTCACATCTATTCCTGCTCTTTACTTTAAAGACTAAGTGCAGAATAGAAAGCTGATTAGAAAAGCAACCACTTCAATTTCAAGGAGCAATGGGCCCAGGAAAGTGAGGAGTTTTGATGAGCATCAAGTCATAAATTGCTCTTGAGACTGCAGTTACCTATGCAAACCTGCAAGAGCTCAAATTTACAGATTCCTAGTTAATTGAGGTTGAAGGCCATGGGCAGAGAGCATTTTTTAAAGCAGGTGCATTCTATTCCAAAGCAATTGTGTTGCCATGGAGGTGGCCGTGGCTGAATAAAGACTATTTCCTCACTACCCCTGCTCAGCTGTTAGATTTTGGTTATGGTACCCATTTGTAGACTCCTATTTACATATTAGTTATGGTATAGGCAAAACTACTGTAAAAAAAAAAAGGCCCAAAAATTCAGTGCCTCAAACAAAATAAACGTTTATTTCTCTCTTACATAACAGTCCAGATGTAGGTGGGCTGTCTGCTGGAGATAGGTGGTTTAATCTGGAAGGTTACTCCAGGTTCCTTCTGTTTTGTGGCTATTTCTGTGGGTATCTGGATCAGCTGTTCACCATATCTACACTCCAGCTCATGCAGGACATGGATCTTCTTTTCAGGAACTGATGTGAAAGTTGTACGAATCACCTTTCCTCACATTCCATTCATGAGGACTTAGACACATCGCCATATCTAGCTGCTAAAGAGACTGGAAAATGTAGTGCTCTGCAATTATTCACATATACTTTTTACAAAAAAAATCCTTGCATGTCACCTCCAAAGACTTCCCTAGTATGTTACCATTATTATAGTGATCCATGCAGTACTGAAATGTTGGTTTGTTTTCTTCCTTCCATTTTTCTCCACAAAATGACTGTTAGCCAAGGAATTAATTATTTGAATACTTTTCTTTCTGCGCACACGTTTTGTCTGTTTTTGTTTGTTTGTTTGTTTTATCTAAGTGGCATTTTGTTGGCAGTTGGTTTTTTTTGTCGTTGTTTTTAGCCAGTTCAGACATTTTGTTGAGAACAGAATAAGATCTCTCTACTGTACATAAATCAATATGTCTATGAAACTTTCTCTACATATTCCTCTTTCAGTGTAGGTATTTGCTATTTAAACTATGTTTTTGTTGTTGAGTAACATCAGCAGAAAGTAGAGTGGCTGAGAAATAAATGTATTATTAATAGCCAATTCACTAGGAAGAGGAATGGAAGAAAATAAAGAAAGTAGTGATATTAAAAGAAGAAAACGGTGGGTACAGAACAGTATTTCAATATACTTTTACCCATTTCTGAATAGAAAAGGTGTAAAGGTTGCACTTCAACCTAGCAGAGGTGTGTGAAAACAGTGAGGGTAGGTCAGTTAATACCAATTTGATGGTGAGTACATGTGGTGCTTGTTTTTCCATTCTTGTGATACTTCACTTAGTTGAACGGGCTCCAGCTCCATATAGGGTAATACAAGAGGTGCTAGATCACCATTGGTTTTTGTGGCTGAGTAGAACTCCATGGTATACATATACCACATTTTATTAATCCACTCATGTATTGATGGACACTTGGGTTGTTTCCACATCTTTGCAGTTGTGAATTGTGCTGCTATAAACATTCCAGTGCACTATGTGCACATATAGAAATGACATTCATCAGGTGTCAGGCAGGCAGGAGGGGGGAGAAGAGGATGGGTAAATTCACACCTGATGGGTGTGGTGCACACCATCTTGCTGGGATGGACACGCTTGAAGCTCTGACTCGAGTGGGGCAAAGGCAATGTATGTAACCTAAACATTTGTACCCCTGTAATATGCTGAAATAAAAACATAAAATAAAATAATGAGTAAGGGTAGACTTTCTTTTACTCTCTTTTACAAACTTATGGGTTGTTTAGGTATTTTCAATAAGTATGTCCTATCTTTGTCAATGCTTAGAATATCAGTATTTTTTAAAAAATTATGTCTAGATGTGGTGGCTCACACCTGTAATTCCAGCACTTTGGGAGGCCAAGGCAGGAGAATTGCTTGAGGCCAGGAGTTTGAGGTCAGTCTGGGCAACATAGCAAGCCCCTGTCTCTATTTAAAAAATAAAATAAATTTTAAAAGTAATAAATTAAGGGAAAGTAGCCTGGTTTCTGAAATATGGAACAAAGAAGACATAGATTCTAAAAAGTTTCTGATACCATCACCAAAGTGAGGTATCTCCATTTCTTTTTCATTGTTTACTGAATGCTTATTTCTCATTCTATTTTTAAAAGGTTATGTCCATATTCTTACATATGAGCTTTCAGCACAATGTAGTAGGGGTAAGAGATAGAGCCAACATACATTTGGGAGTCATGTAGGACAGGTTTGTAGCCTAGAACTCTTTTTGGCTTACTTACTATAAGACTTGGAGCAAATTATTTAACTTCTCTCAGCCTTAGTTTCCTAACCTATAAAACAAGAGATACTATTGAGCACTTACTTGTATCCATTTAATATTTGTAACACCCTTGGGGTAAAAATGAACCTTCCCATATACAGCCAAGTAAGTATGGAACTTGAAAACAAGCCACTTTGGTCTGATTTTAAATATCATCTTCTTAACCCATACCAAATTCTGAAGGTTTTCTGGGCATTTTATATTTGTTTAATGAATATGTAAGGGTCTATTTCCATCTAATAAAGGAGGTCATAGTAAATTTTTGTACACAGCTGTTAATAAATAACCCCAGTCAAATCATTTACAAAATGTCTAGAATTTGTGAAGATGTATGTAACCAAGTCTCTATGAAGATTTATTCAGTATCTTGCAGATGGAGATTGTACCACTTTTGGAGGGATTCCCTATTTTTCAAGTCCCAACAATCAGGACATTGACAGTGATTAAATTTCACTAACAGTGGAAGCCCTGTTTCTAAATTCTGCCTAGAAAATGAGTGATTTCCCAAAAGATACTTGCCAAACTGGCATTACTATGAATTCGTTCTCTGCTTCGTCTTGGATAGTTTCTGGCAAGTAGTTCAATGTCAGCACTTTAATTCCTGTACACATTCTTACAAGAAAGTACAGCTAATTGTCTTCATTTGTACCTAATGTGATCCTGGCAGTGAACACATAAACCTATTTGCGGTAGTCCCAAGTGAACCACAAGAATTAATATTAATGGATAACATGAAAACATTGAGCTTATGCAGGCCCACTGGTCATCACCAATAATGATTATTATGATAAACATTAGTTTAGATAAAGATGTGGATTAGGCCATAAAACTCAAGAATGTGTGCAGTGGTTACAAACCAACAGAAAATGGAATGGGTTAACTTAAAAAAAAAAAAAAACCTGCAGAAATAAGAAATTTAAAACTGGCTTACTTATCCTTTAACTCATGTTAGTAACCTGGTACAGAAAGTGCTTTTGAGAGTGCCTATGATTTGGAATGCCAAATACTTTCTCAAAGACTGTTTTAGTCTTTATAAATACATGAAATATATTAATTTTTTATGTATGGAATATATAAAAAATACAGTGTTCTACACTCAGCAGGAGCTTCATAAATGTTGCTTACTATAAAGCTATGTAGGAGGTTTTAATAAGGGATTTTAAGAGTTATTCAAAATTTTACAAAACATGAAGGCAATTTTTCCAAGTACACAAATAATTCAGATATGGGTAGCTGGTTCCTTTTGATTGCAGAAATTCTAGGCAGGATGACATTTTAAAAATTCTCTTTTATGAAGAATTTAACCAAATGTGTGATATTTTTATGTTTATCCACTTATTCAACCAGAGATTTATTGAATGCTTACCAATGTGCCTGCCACTCTCCTTTGGTCTGGACTGATTGTCTAGACTGATGTATCTTCAGACCCAGAGACAGGGCCTCAGAAACAGTGCTTGGTACATAGTAAGTGCTCAGTAAATATTGGCTGGATTTTAAAAATTACTTTATTTTTATTTATTTATACATAAAATTGTGGCTGAATTATTTGCCAATACTTGGTTTAAATATCACTGCTACTTCTGAGTGTTTATGGACTTCCTCGGGTCAATCTGGCTGCTGCGGTTTCTGTGTCCTACCAGCTCCTTGTTTATTTCCTTTTTAACAAATACTATAGTGGCATTTGTTTATGTTTTTACATACATTTTCTCTAATAAACTATAAGCTTTCTACGAGAGAATGATGTGTGTGTCTATGTGTATATGTACCTTTATAGCAGGTATTCTGTCCATTTCCCATCCTTTATACAGTGCATGACAACTGATAGATGTTGAATGTCTGGACAGATTCCCTTTTGGGACTTTATGTCTTGATTCTGGAACAGTCACTACCAACAGATGGTGCTATTAGGTTACAAAGTTCTCAAGAATAGAGCTCTCAAGAACAGTGCAACTCAGACTTAAGTATGTATTAAAATCACCTGAATCTGTGATATAACACAGATATTATCACCTGAATCTGTGATATAACACAGATTCCTGGGTCCTATTCCCTAAAATTTCTGGTTCAGTAATTTTGGGAAAAATCCAAGAATATGCATTTCTAACAAGCACACAGGTGCTGCATGTGTTGCAGGTCCATGGGCCACAATTTGTTAGCATTACTGTGGACCACTAATTTTCAAGGGACAAAAGAATATTCAATGTAGCCATATTTTAACTAAAATAAATCTAATTAGACATTTATGAGAATATTTATACGTGTTTGCTGCTTCCTAGAGAAATTTAATATACGTAATTAAGGCATTTTGAGATTTCTTTAACTTACTGTGCTTCAGCTATTATCTACATTATTTGTCTTAATTTAAGTATATCTTTCCTTTTCATACATGAATAGTATATATGACAGTATGTATAAGTAATAGTAAAATTTACTCCCAATCCTTCCTTACATTCTTTAAGAAAACAACTGTTCATAGCTTCTTATCCTTTTCAGAAGTGTTCTATGCAAACATGTCTAATATATATTATTGATACATTTCTTTATACAAATGGGATCTGAAATTTTCTTACCATATTTAACATACCTTGGATATTTTCCCATATCAGTATTTGAAACCCTTGTGAATAAATTAAATTTAATCAGTTTTGTTCATGAGCCCCGTCATACAACAAATATTAAACAATTCTGCTAAATGTGAGATATAACTGTGGGTACTAGGGAAAGGCATATATAGTAAGATTAATGAAATATAGTTTGAATTCTGATGAGAGAGACATATCCCTCCCTTCCTTTCTCTCATCTTTCCTGTTCCCCTTCCTTTTTCCCTCCTTCCTTCCTTGCTTCCTTGTTTCCTTCCTTCCTTCCAGCATAAATACATTAAGTGCCCCCAATGCCAGTGGAATAGTTCTGATTTAGGCACTGTGAATACAGTGTGAAGGAGCTATGGACCCTGCCTTCAAGTATCTCCATGGACTGCAGTGCAGATAGAAAAATGTAAATTATTATAATGTGGTGTATAATGCAGTATAAAAATGTATAATAGAACTAGGTGCAAGATAATTTTAGAATGGTTACCTAAGCTTCATAAGTAAAGAGAGTCTTCCCTGAAGAAAAGTTACTTAAGATTATATTTAAAGTTCAAGTGTGGAGGCCCCTACTTCTCTATGGGAACCCACGGAGGACAATAATAAGTCCCCTTGGGGTGTTGGGGAAAGTTTCAAAGGGGCTCTGGTATTTGGTTGGGGCCTTAAAGGATAAGTGGAATTTAACTGGATTAAGAAGGCATAAGAGAATTGCATGCAGGAAAAATAAAAAGCGAAGAAGGAAAAAGAAGATATATTACTGTCACAGTAAAGAGTTCTATAATTCTAGAGTTTTTTTTTTTTTTTTTTTTTTTTTTTTTATGTAGGTGTAAAACAAAAAAATTAATCAAAGTCACCGTTAAAAATAAAAATTTATATAAAAATGTATAATAGAACTAGGTGCAAGATAATTTTAGAATGGTTACCTAAGCTTCATAAGTAAAGAGAGTGTTCCCTGAAGAAAAGTTACTTAAGATTATATTTAAAGTTCAAGTGTGGAGTCCCCTACTTCTCTATGGGAACCCACGGAGGACAATAATAAGTCCCCTTGGGTTGTTGGGGAAAGTTTCAAAGGGGCTCTGATATTTGGTTGGGGCCTTAAAGGATAAGTGGAATTTAACTGGATTAAGAAGGCATAAGAGAATTGCATGCAAGAAAAAAAAAGCAAAGAAGAAAAAAGAAGATATATTACTGTCACAGTAAAGAGTTCTGTAATTCTAGAGTTTTTTTTTTTTTTTTAGGAAGGAGTAAGACCAGAAACTTAAGCAAAGGCCAGGTTATAAAGAATCTTGAATATCACAATGAAGAATCTGTGTTTTATCCTAAGGTGCTGCCTATTTCAAACAGGGAAGTGATGTGACCTTTTTATCAGGGTTTTTTGGTTTTGGGAGAAGTTTTTTTTTCAAGGAGTTATTTCTTCCAGCTGTGTAGAAGATAGGCTGGAATTGGAAGCACTTGCGAGAATAGAAGTGGGTTTTGTAGAGAGATGTTTCTATAATAAAAACAAGATTTTGAGGACATGTACTGACTACAAATTCCACGAATACGGGTGTTGTATGTTTTATTCCCCACCTGATCCTTAGTGCCTGATATTCTTGTCACTCAGTGACAGGAAATATTAGCTGACTGAAGTAACAGTTGATAGCAGAAAAAGGTTTGAAAGGCAAGAGAATGAATTTGGTTTTGACCTCGTTGGCTATGTATCATCTATGTGCCATCAAGCTAGAGATGTCCTTAGGTTGGATTATTTCTCTCTCAGCTGGCAAGCTTCTGGGTTTCCCAGCTTCCTCTCACTTTTGGCCTGCTTTTGTCTATGGAGTAAACAGAATATTTTGTCTATGCTTTTGGTATGATTTCTCACCAATCAGTGAGAATGTGGCTCAGTATAAATGTCACTCTATCATTATTACTTCTTTATCAAGCCAAGGAGACATGGCTCAATAAAAATAATGAGGTCACTCATTTGTTGTGAATCTAAAGTTCTCCTTAGGCCACTCATCCTCCTACCTGTCACCAAGTATTTCACATCTGGAGATTTGCTAACCAACAGTAGGAGCACTTTCCTTTCTTAAAGTTGGCTTTCAAAGCCCTAGCCAATGTCTCAAAAGAAATTGTTTTTAAAGGTAATTTTGTTAAGGTAAACATAGCTCCAAAATGAACAGGACAGACCAATTATAAACTAGCAGCATGAATGGTTCCTCAACTACACTGTCCTATTTGTGTGATGCTTCCCTGTTGACTGAGAAAAAGTTTGGGATAATTTGTCACATAAAGACATATGGTTGAGTCTTTTTGTAAATTTATCAGTTATAGGCAGCCCTCAGCACTAGAAGGGAGGCATCCCAAAGTCATTGTCTTCGGGAATCAGTCCACATTAAGCTAATAGTCATCATCATATAAAGTGGATTTACTGGCACTAGACTGGTACTAGCTAAGATGAGCCTGGCACTTCCCAGGAGAAGTTGTCACCTCTTTCTTCTTCCCAGACTCCCTCTCCACATTGCCTCTTGTACATATTAACCTTCGTCTGGTCTTCTTTCAACATTTCTTATATGACATAGCTTTTGAATTTCCTTATCATCCAAATGTTGTTATATGTTTTAATATGTCAGTGTTCTTTTAAAAGTATAGTACCATGGAAACAGACTTCTCATCTCTTCCAAATAGTGCCCCCTTCCCACTAATCCCAATAGAATTTTTTCTGTTGGTTAAATACACATTAAGAACACCAAATCACATTTTCCCCATAATCCCAAACATCCTTTTTTTCCCAAGCTAGTCAAGTGCCTTGGATTCTCTCAAGAACATTTGTTTTAACACAAAGGGGATTTCCGAACTTCTACAAGTAATGATCACATGTTAAAATTATTATCTGTTTGCTATTATGAGGCTGTAAGTCTCCTCTCACTAGCAGTGCTAAAGCAGGGCTGTACAACCAGATACTAGGTAATTCAAAGAAGAAATTTGTGTAACTGGTAGTTAGTCTGAGTAGGTAACCTTTAATTCCCCTATGATCATTTCTACTATGATTATACTATTACTTAAAATTAAATTTGGAGTTGAGGTGCTTTCAACATGTTACCAAGACTATAATAGAGTTATAGAAAATTGTTCCCTTTTAATACTTACAATGCGAGAGTATATTGCATCACTCAGAGATGCTAGGATGCTGGACCATTGGGCTCCAAAAATTTAAATGCTTGGGAATGATGTAATTGTCATTTTCTGCTAGAGATAATTCATGACACCAATATAGGATTTAAGTACTATTTGGAGGAATAAAAAATGATCTTGTCCTTTGATCTAATTAGTTTCCTTGATAGCAATGATATTGCATTTCTCAGAAAGAAACAAATGATAGGAACATCATTATCTTGACATAATAGGTTTCTAATGAATTACTGATATGCGTATTAAAAAAGAAAGACTTTGTATTAAACAAAATTTGTATTAAATATTACACTCTGATTACACTCACAATTGTTACAAAATACATTGGAAGCCCAGTTGGTGCTAACAGTCAAATCATAAATGATGTGAGGGGTAGAGGCATCTTAATTTTAAGTGCTTGTTAATTATTTATAAGTGCACAAATTCCATAATCAAAAAAATGAGTAATATTCCAGAACACAAAATTGGCAGTGGAAAATAATGGGGTATTTGTCATTTTCATTAAATGAGTGCATTAGGATCTATTAATTCACAGATGAAATAACTTGCATCTTCTGTGGGATTATCATTTTACTCAAGTATTTTTAATAGGGGCACATTTGGGGAGTCAATGTGGAGTGCAAGGATTGCTTTACACTTAAAGACTCCTTTCAACACAATTGGCCTGTGCAGTAGTCAATATATTCCAGAGAAAGTAATACAAACTCTTGTTTTTCTTCATTTTCCCCAAATTGTTAAACTAGAAAGTTTTTATTTTGTTGATTGGGAGCTTCTGATAAAAGCTCTGAATGAAGAAATCAATAAAATAAATTCATTTAACTGAATGAGATTTTGAGATTTTTTAGTATAACCTTGGATGACATTTACCAATTTCTACAATGGACAATCAAATGCTAAATCTAGATTATAACAATATCATCTCCTGAAAATTTTTAGAAATAGAGCACTTGAGGAAGCTCCTTTTTGAATGTCTATTGAATAACCTTGGTGTGCTGAAAAACACACTTAAAAAGAAAGAGCAAACAAATGAAAAAACTCTGTCAATGTATGTTGTCTACACATTTATTTTCATTTCATTTCTCACAATTAATTATTGCCTGCAATGTCCAAGTGCACCCTTATCAACAGGAAAAGCATATCTATATAATATTTATATAACACTTGCACATAATTACTAAGATGGCAAACCATAAAACTTATTTCCTATCTTTAGCGTCTATATTAAAATAATATAAAAAACATCTTGCAATATGTTTCTCAGTAAAATTTAGTTATTCGATAGGTGTGTTTTTCTTACTAATAAGATATAATTTCTGTTGTATCTTCAAAGGGTATATATTGAAAAATAATGATTTCTTCCAGTAAAATTATGTGCCAAAAGAATAAATTAGTAAAATATGGCATACAAAAATATCAGACTTTCAAAGAACTGTAAGTAGGAAAAGCAGATCAGGACTTGTTCTGGAATTGGAGGGAATATATGACATACAGGAAAATGTTAGAGGAGGTAGATTGTGCACTCTTATTTTAATAGTATAACTAATCATGTAAATTGAATGTATTTCTTTTTCGGTATCAAGAGGCTTAGAAAAACTATTGGAAGGCGAGTAGAAAAAAATAAGAGACAGGTGGGATGTCTAGTTGAAAAGGTAGAAAATTTGTTAGGGAGATCAAGAGGTTGAAGGAATATCCTTAGGTACCTATATTGGAGGGTAATTTGAAGCATTTGTATAATACACAGCTACTAATTCTGACTCTAGATTCCCTTTTCTCTACTTCATAGTATGTTTTGAGAACCACTTTCTGCAAGGATTGTGAGAAATGCCAAGATGAATTTGCATCTGACACTTTTTCTACTGGAGGAGCAAAAGTCTATTAACAAATGACAATCGATTTACACACTGTAAAATGGGAAGGATTAAAAATTCTGTACAAAGAACAGAACTTTTCTCTTTTCCAGAAGGTGAAATGAGAAAAGTTCAATTCCAAATACAACTTCAGGAAAGTTAAATAGTATGGGTTTATAAAATTCACTTTTGTTGTACAAAACTAATATATGGTTATTGAAAAATTTATAAAACATAGGTAAGCCAAAACTAATACATTAAAGCTGCTTTATCACCTCACCACTCAGAGATAAACTGGGTAACAGTTTGACAGTCGAGGGTGAATGAGAAGTTTCAATTAAAGCCAAACATAAAATGCACGTAAAGTTGTCAATGACTAAATATATATATAAGGATTGTTTTGTGTAGGTTCTGACTCAAATTTCTACATTTGAAAGTAGTTTATATATGATAGGAATGAGACTTGGTTTTGCTTTAAAAAATGATGACACTTACTCCCTGTTTTGTAATTCTCAAGCACTAGCTATTAAGGGTGGCTACAAGATAAAGCAAAACCACGGGAGTCAAATTATGTAAGAAAAGAGAAAAACCAGAAAAAGGCTCTCTAGCTAATGTTAAGGATGTAACTGAAAGAGAAAGATTGGTATCATATAACACCAGTCATTTGGGGCTGATCAAAAATTATTTTCTTTGGAATTTCTCCAAAATAAGCTTTAATAATTATAGTTACTGCCTTCTCTTTAGATATATAAAGATAATGTGATAACACTCTATTACTGTACACGTTGCCTAAGCCTTAATATTAGCTAACATTGAAGGCTTGCTTTGTGCCAGATTCTAGTCTAAAGGCCTTATGTGCAATGTCTGATTTTATCCTCACAACCACCTCATGAGATTGACATTATTATCATCTCCCATTTGGGGGATGTGACTACTAAGAGTTGCTGCCCAAGGTCTTATACCTACCAAGTAATGAAATCGAATTTGAGTCTTTGTTTTCTAACTCCAAAACTTTCACTTTTAACCACCCTACTATATATCTTTTTCTAAATGAACCAACCAATTTTATGTAACTCATTTTTCAGTTGAATATGTGGTATTACATCTTTCTCAAGTACATGGTTTGAAAACACATCACTGCAATAAGCCATGGCCTACTGCTATAGTTGATTACTATCTATCTTTCCAACTGCATGCTGTCATTTTTTTTTACCAGTGTTTGAAAGGACACCAAATATTTCATATTTCAGGAGATTATGTTACATTGTTTTAAAGTCTGGGTAGGATTTTCTAAGATCTTAGGACATGCAATCAAAAAATGTTACCTCCTTCTTAATATATTGACCATAGAAATACATAATGCCTTATTATTCATCCATACCATGTGCATTATTATCGAGCAGTATTTATACATACACCCATCTAATGAGGTCACCCTGCTGGTATCTAAACAAACTGATTTGCTAAGTTAGCACAGTAATATGGATTAACAGTCAGGCAGAACAAGTCTCAGGTCATGTACCAAAAAAAAAAAAAAAGAAAAAAATCCTACCCCAGATCAAAGATCTTTATTGGAAATACTGAGCTGAAAGTTTTCATTGAATTCTGTTATCTCAGCAGAACAGTAACAATGAACAAAGGCAAAAAACCTCAAAGGTCAGCATGCGTTTTGGGTAGCTAGCAAGCAAGCAAGCATTTCCAAAGCAAGATAAATGGCTTCAAAATATGACCCTATCTAATCCACATCTAATTCACCATTATGCCTAAGTGCCTTTGCACATGCTGTGTGAAACATAACCCTCTCCATTTCATCTATCTGTTTAATTCCCAGTCACCCTCCAATTCTAGTAACAAAATGATAAAGATAATAAAGACTACAACAGTAACTAACATTCTTAAGCACTAATCCAGATGCTTTCAAAGCAACATCTCATTGAAATTGTATAACAGGCTTAAAGGTGCATATTATCTTTGTTTTATAGATGAGGAAATTGAATTTAGGAGAGGTAAAATAACTTGCCTAAGGTTACCGAGCTAATAAATGCCACAGCTGGGTTTCAAATACAGGCCTCTTCTGGGTAACTGGAAGTTTTACTCTTTCATGTATATTTAAGACAAAACAAATATCATCTTCTCTAAAAAATCTTCCTTGTTCCCTCCTCCAAGTCCTCGCCACTCTTACAGGCAACAGAGCTGGGGAACCCTCTCTGCTTTGTGTACACAGTTCCTAATACATAGTGACTTGAGAAAGTATGTTATATAATAAGACGCAATATTTCATTTCTTTTCTATCTTCCTACTAAACAGTAAGCGTCTTGAAGGCAGGAGCCATCTTTTATCTTTTTATCCACAGTTACTATGTTAAATTAAATAAATAATGCTTAAAGGATTAATTAAACCAAAAGAACCAGGAAAGACTTTTAAAGAGAAGAAGCCACCGAGAAAAGCACAGAGGTAAAGGTACAGGGAAGGTGAGGTCAGACGTGAGGAAAAGCATGCCAGCTGCATGGGACACGTGAACCACAGCCCGAGGTCACGAGAATCCATTATGCTTGAAAAATGCTGAGCTGTCTTTGGTGATTGGGGTGAGAAGTGGATTGATGAAAGTCAGAATACGAAGAGCTACGGCTAGGAAAGTACCTTGAACCAGCTTATAAAGGAGTTTACACATCAGGCTAAAGAATGAGGACATTATTCTGCTGGTAGCAGAAACTATCAGAGTTTTGTGTTGGCAAAATACATGTCCAGAAAATTGTTTTAAAAGACTACCTTTGCTTGCAGTGTGGAAAGAATGGATTAAAGCAAATTGGGATACCAGTTATCAGGCTGCTGCAAGAGTTTTTAGAAATAGAAGTGGAGAGCTAGAACCAAAGCATTAGAAATGAGGATGTAAGGATGATATTGATCTGAGAAACATTACAAAGGTGCAAGCAATGGTCTGTGTAGCAAGAGGAATGCATTTAAGATATCTCTCAGATAACCTGGCCCCTGCTGGGAAATGATACTAACTAAAAACACTGAGAGGAGAAACAGTTTGAGAGATAAAGAGTACGGTTTGGGTGTGTTTGGTGTGCCCTACCTGAAGTACAACAATGAGCGCTTATCCAGGAACTGAAGATCTCCATATGTGAGGGAAAAAGCTATGCTGGAACTTTGGACATCCATGAGCAATACTGAGTAAAGAAGAAAAGCGAGACTACAACTCAATGTTAAAGAAAGCTTCACTTGAGTATTGAGAGGAAAGAAGAAAGCCATTCAAGAAACTGAGAGAAAAATTGGAGAAGTAAGAGAAACAGAAGAGAAGAGTGGTGGCTAAGCTGAGGGAGCAGGGAGTTTCTAACTAGTCTGGATGTCAGCAGTGGTCAGATGCTGCAGAGGGTTTCAGGAGGATAAAGATTGAAACAGTTTCAGGCTGTTAAATTTGGTGCTTCAGACCTCAGTGCTAATTTTCCAAGAGAGAAAGTTCCACTTTGCAAAAGGGATCTGCTCTCCTTCCCCGTTCATGATCGCTATATGTCTAGCAAGTGATATGCAGTCCCTCACACGTAGTGGGTGTTCAACACATGCTTTGGTTATCTGAATAAATTTGGATTGAAGTCACTGAATAAGAGAGTCAGACAAAAAATCCTTAGAAGAGTGAGAAATTGGTGGAGCGGTAAAGTAGTAGAGGAGACGAGAAGATGGGATCCATGATAAAGCTAGACCGGGTGACAAGAGAAAAGAGGCAAAACCCTCCTGAGGGAAGGCATGTGCTTAGGATCTGGAATTAGACAGTCAGGGTTTAAATTCCACTTGCCCATTTACTAGCTTTGTGACCATGGGCAAATTTTTCCAACTACCTGAACATGAGCTTCCTCATCTGTCAAATCGTGCTTATATGGCTCCTATGTCGAGGGTTGTCAAGGTGGAATTAACTGAATAAGTGGTTATATCAAGAGTGGGTCCAGCCATAAGTGATCAAAACTTGATGACAGTGCCATGATCATAAGAAGTGTGACGTTGGCAGATTCCGGCTCAGTTGTGCCAGGGTCAGCATAAAGTAGAACTTACCTAGGTCTGGGTGCTGGAACGGTGGGTCTACGAGGAGATGAAGGGAGGCTCCGCTGAGATGAATGCAGATGAACTATATTTATTTTCTATTGCTGTCATAACAAATTATCACAAATTTAGTGCCTTAAACAACACGTATGTGATTTTACTGTTTGCTAAGTTAGAAGTTCAACTAAAATCAAGGTGCCAGCAGGACTGTGCTGCTTTCTGGAAGATCTAAGAGAAAATCTGTTTCCTTGCGTTTTCCGGTTTTTTTGAAGCTGTTTGCACTTCTCCTTCTTCCGTCTTTAAAGCCATCAAAGTCACATCTCTCTAACCCTTCTTATATTGTCATGTCTCTTTATGACCACAGCTGGAAGAGGCTCTTCCCTTTTAAGGACTCATTGATTAGATGGGACCCATTTGGATAATACAGAATAATCTTCTCTTATCAAGGTCCAGAACAATCTTCTCATCTCAAATTCCTTAACCTTACTCACATCTGCAAAGTCCCTTTTGCCATGTAAGGTAATATATTCACAGGTCTTGGGCATTAAGGCTTGGACATCTTTGGGGGGTCATTATTTTGTCTACCACACTAACCAGAGGCCAACCTATGTAAAGGAAACAAGCTTAATAAAACATTATGGAAGAGAACAATGTGCAAGTACTTAGAAACAAGAGATCTTAATCTGGAGAGAGAGCAGATTTCTCTGACCATGAATAAATAGTAGAGAGAAAGAATATAGGAAGATTGCCATTGGAAGAACTTTTAATCACTATGGTTGAGGAAATCTGGGCAAATTATTTTATTTCTATGATACTTGGTGCCCTGACTTGTAAAAAGAGGATACTAGTACCTACCTCATATGATTGTTGTGTAAATTAAGAGAGATAATTGATTTAAATACTTAACATAGCACCAGACAGTTCATGTAAGTCATTATTCAGTGCTAACTTTTAAGTGGTTGAGAATGAATATAAAAAATGGTGGAGTAGAAAACTGAGTTTGGTGCTGAATCACAGAGGAAAATGAAAGTATGTGGAGATGTCTGTTTATAAAAATGGTAAATTTCCAAAGAGACTTTCTTAAAAGTGAAAAGTTTAATGACAGCCTTCATAATTTAAATCATGGTGACCAGAGCCCTTTCATGCTCCAAACAAGGATTGCTAGATCTGCCATGATCTTGGAATAATCTAAATTAAGACATACCATTTTGTTGGCAGTATTTCAGGAGAATTAATAAAAACATGGAGTAATACCATAAAAAATTAGCAATGCTTTGTTCAAATATGATTCTACTTGAGGTTTTCACAAAAATTTTATGAACTTCAAAATTTTAGTAACTCTTGATGTTTCCTTCTAATTCATCCTTTTTTATCTCCACTGGAATGGGATTGGGGAGGGTGGAGAAAGGTACAAGCCTTGTTAGGAGAATTTTATTTATTTTATTTTAGTTTGTTTTACTGTCTTGTGAGAGCTTGCCCAATGGACTTCCCTCATCTCGGTGTTCCTGGAAGGCCATGACATATTGTTGCTCTATGATAAATACTCTAAATTACTTTGTTCCAGGTCCAAGAAGAAGCTTTTGTTTGTCTGTTTTTAAGGAAATACAATTATATAGTCTTATAATGTTTAAAAGTTCAAAAGGGTATGGAATGAAAACTAAAATTCTCTAAAACTTCTCCCTGAATGCACAGACTCCTCCCCAAGAGACAACCAATTTTACCAATTTCTTATGTTTCCGTACAGAAATAGTTGGTATCTATAAATGTGTAGTAAATATATTTAGTTTTTACTCAAATGATAGCACACTGACACATTGTTCTATACCTTGTTTTTTTTACTTAATGAGATAGCTTGGAAATATTTCCATATCAATACATAAAAAGCTACCTTAATCTTTTTTAGTACCTGAAAACTATCCGAAGCTTCTAACCTTTCCTATATAAGTTCTTGTTTTTAGCAGGGCTGCAAATAGGCACTGAAAGGGAGTGATGCTAGTTTAACAGAGCTATTCTAATTCGATTAGTAGGAAGAAAAGGAAAAAAGGTCATCCACGTTCTCCTACCTTAAAAAATGAGAGGAAGAGAAGAGGGTTTGAAAATGTTCTACCTCCTCCTAATTCACTGCTAATTCTATTTTAATACTAGACCTTTATATGATTAATAGTATTATATTCTAAATTATATTGCAATACTTGGAGGGTCTAATTTTTGTAATGCCTTTTTATTTAGGGAAAAGGTCAGGTAAAAAATCAAAGCGTACAACTTCCTATATCAGAAGTATGGTAGAAATCCAGTACTACAAAGATAAATATAATATTTCAGAAAGTCATGGTATTCATTTCTTTAAACATTGCATAAAAAGAAGAAAAGCCACCTATTTTAGCCACAAAATCTTATGTTAAAAAAATGATCAAAGATTTGAATAGATACCTTTAATATTCTTTCTAAATATGAAATTATAATAGGATGGGAAAGTTAACATTGAAAATCATAGAGTGCTTGTAATGTGCCAGAATCTGCTCCAATTCTTTGGTTTAAATTATTATATTTAATCTTGACAACAATATTGAAAGGTTAGTATTCTTACATTTATATTACTTATAAAGACCTTGGTTGAGAGATATTAACTTGTTCAAATCTGCAGAGATTTAAGAACATATTTATCTAATCATAAATCCTACACTTCATGTTTGATTTATTCAAGATCATTGCTTATTTGCTTCTTATTAAAAAAAATTAAAAATAGTGTAATTTGAAGTATGTGATATAGCATGAATAAACTTTTAGGGTTGACTTGATGCCATAAAAGCAAAGCTATTTGAAACCTGCCATTGTAGCCTGCCATGACTTCGAAAATATTTCCAGAGATTTTTTTCTCCTACAGCGTGTACCATATATTATATACATTAAAATTTATATATTTTAAATTTTCCTCAGTTGAGAACTTCTGTGAAATGCTTTAAAACACAATTTTACAAATAATTATGGAGAGTTCAATGAACTTACGTTTGGCCATTTCTAAGTATCTATGTATATATTCTATTAGATTCCATTTTTAAAAATGATATTGTATATATTCATTTCTTTTGGCCACAGAAGTACTCCAAGTTAACTCTACATTATAGATTTCAAGGAAGAACAAGTTGATCTTGTTTGAATTCTAACACTAGCAACACGTGTATTATTGAATACCCAAGACTGAGAATTAAAATTGAACCATCAGGATTGTGCTCAATCTGGATGTGTGAATGTTTATAATAAAAGGGGACAAAAGAGATGAAATTTGACATGACTATTTTCTCAAACAACAAACATTATATGAACCTCCTGGACATAGGATTTGATAGTAGCTACTATGAATAAGAAGAGGTTAGCTTAGGCCTTTCCAAATTACTGTTTTTAAGACTTATCTCAAATGTCATCTTACTTGATGACCGCAAGCAGAATTATTTCATCTGTCTTCTCCTTCCAGAGCATGTTTAAAATTGAGACATAAATCTGTTTGCATTTCTATCTCAACAAAAGATGAATTCTTGGATGGCAGTATCAACTTTCTCTATTATGCTTATATCCAAAAACAGTAAAATACCTGGAACCTAGATAGTAAATTTTTGTTGAAGAAATGGACATTGTCTGAATTTTATTAATTCCTCCATAATCTTCTTTTAGTACTTAAAGACTAAGTAGACTTGTTTCTTGTGCGTCATAATCAAAAAGCTCCTTTTGGGGGGAAGAATTTGACTTAAATGATATTCTTTTGGAATAGGAAAGTCCTCTATTAGATTTTTTTTTTTTGATGTTACATTTTTTAGTAGTCATATAGCATGCCCAAAATATATTTTCAAATTATGCCAACCAACATAGTTTTCTTTAGTATTTCTTTCTGATAATTAAAAGTATATAGGCCGGGCGCGGTGGCTCACGCCTGTAATCCTAGCACTCTGGAAGGCCGAGGCGGGTGGATAGCTCAAGGTCAGGAGTTCAAGACCAGCCTGAGCAAGAGTGAGACCCCGTCTCTACTATAAATAGAAAGAAATTAATTGGCCAACTAAAAATATATAGAAACAATTAGCCGGGCATGGTGGCACATGCCTGTAGTCCCAGCTACTCAGGAGGCTGAGGCAGAAGGATCGCCTGAGCCCAGGAGTTTGAGGTTGCTGTGAGCTAGGCTGATGCCACGGCACTCTACAGCCCGGGCAACAGAGGGAGACTCTGTCTCAAAAAAAAAAAAAATAAAAAAAAAGTACATAGAGAGTGAGTCACCACTTCTGATATTTCATTTTAATATTGCTCTCATAAGAATAATATCAGCAGCTAATGAGCACAATAGACTTTTAACATTTTGACATAGGAAATCTGGAAAAGTATAAAGAATCAAGGTAATAACTATTTCAGTGATCCCATAATAGTACAAGTTCATCATAACAATGTGGTAGTTGTTATATTAATGTTTTGTCTCAAATTTTAGAGACCTTAACTAAATCCTTTGTCATACAAGTTAGAAATTATTATTGAGTTGAACTAGAAGTCAAGCACTGTTTTTCAACAAAATTGCCCTCCAAAGAAGTCAAGAGCATCTCAAAAATTAGAGTTTTTGGCTTTCTATGGGCCTCCAACTAATAGTGTGGCTAACTAAGCATTTTTCTTGACTAACTCAACTGTCATTAAAATTACACTTTGAAAATTCAAAATTAAAGTTGGCTAAATATTGGGAATATTTGAATTTCCCTTTAAAACTTAAATTAGAGCATATGCTGTAATATACTTACAAATGAATTTATTAATGATGACAGTATCTGAAAGTCACCGATTTTGTATCTGTTAGTCAACATGAGAATGTGATGCTTTTGCATTTTTTATATATGAATGACCTATATGTAAATAACACACCTTCCTAAAGTGTGTTAAATTTCCACATTGGCTTCTTTCTTCTCCTAGATTTGAAGTAGCTATTAGTTGTGTGACTTTGAGCATAGTACTTAATGATTTTGAGTATCCATTTCTCCAACCATAAAAAAAGAATTAAATGAAATAATATGTGTAATGATAATATATATATAGTGAATAATATAATTGTTGATAGTCTATTAAGTACAGAACAAGATTTAAGCTCTATTTTCCTTATTTGAACAGCCTAGTTCAAGTTAGAGGATTTTGGTGACATATTTTTTCCAAGATGCTTTTGAAATAGTAATAAATATTGTCTGGGAAAGAGGATCATTTAATTTATATAATGTTGTATTTGCCCACCGTAGGGCTTAGCAAACTAAAATGTGGCCCATGGCTTGCTTTTGTAAGGCCCATGGTTTTTACATGTTTAAATGCTTTAAAAAAGTCAAAAGACTTTGTCACACATGAAATTATATAAAACTCAAATTTTATTATTCATAAAGATTTATTGGAACAAGCCATGTTTTTATTTTCATATTGCTTATGGCTACTTTTGCACTATAATGATAGTATTACCTAGTTGCAACAGAAAATGTACGGTCTACAAAGACTAAAATATTTGTCTCGCTCTTCAGAGCCAGGTTTTGCAGGCCCTTGGTCTAAATCTGAAACTATCAACTGTTGCATATTTTTGAATTAGGAGATGGAAATAGAAAATATTCTTTATAGGCTTTGACTGGAAAAATCAGAAATGCCTCAAGAATTAGAAAATGGGAACAATAAAATTACACAATTTGATTGAGAAAATCGGATGTAGCAAAAGTAATAGTGTGATCATGTACATGATGTAACTCATGTCATCAATTGCTTAGGAAATAGGCCTGTTTTCAAAAGCAAACTAAGTGACTGGAGAAAGAGCTCAATCACAGTATCTTTGTTGCTTCTGTTTCTCTGGATGCTGGAAAAGCATCCAGTTCCATCGCAGGACCATCTCCTGTCCTGAATCTATGATAACAACCTCCTGGGTCATCACTATCTCTGTGCACCAAATTTCTGTTATTTATACACAGTTTGTGTTTCAACTCAGGAATGTTGGAACCACATAAATAATTGATAATTTGTCAACCTGTTTGATCATTATTCTTGCCATGCTTAAAACTACTCAAATGCATTATTTTTATAATTTAACTTTGAAAGCCAAGAACACGTAGCTTGTTGAATATATCTGTATGTACACACTGAAATCTTATCTCCAGGACAATTGCCTCCATAAAAAGTTCCTTTCTGGATGTCTTTTTCTCTAATCTGTGAGACTAATGGGTGAAAGACACTATTTGTGAGTAGATGTAGATTCATCACTGGCCCATCTATATTCAGTGTTAAAATGAACTATATTTTCAAAGTCTGAGTGATCTGAGGTTCATAACTCAGTTGTAATAGGTTGCTAGAGTAATGAGTGATGATTTGGTAGAATAAAAAAAGCTAAAAAAGCTTTTTAGTGGCGATTCCAGGAAAGAGCTATTAAAGCTTTGCACTTTACCAATCATATTCCTGTCATTTACTATAGAAGCTAGGGAGGGAATTTTGTGAACTAAAGCTCACATAGTAATAATAATTAAAGACAAATGGATGTATCAAATTATTGTATTATATATTTTCCACTTTTTGAGCTGCTTGACACCAAACATCTTTGGAATTCTCTGAGATACTGGAGCCTGCAGAGATCTTGCCCAGAATAGCAAGCAAATGATGGTTGCATGTACTCCTTGCACAAACACTTCAGGATCCTATGAATGTGAATGTATACACACAGATGTGTGTCCAGTAGACATAGAAGCGAAGTTACATACCAGCATGACTCATTAAAATTTAATGAAAGACCAAGAGAGAAAATAGAACACTGACAGTAAATTTCAGGACACAGTACACAATTTTCTGAGAAAACTTCTGGCCTAGAGGATTTTGTGCTTGGGAGTGGATGCCTAGTGTGGATGAGACACAGTCTTAGGGATGGAATTTCACAAAGGGATTGTTCTGGAGTCTGAAATGAAATATATTTATAGAATGAAGCCTGACTTATCTATCTACACAAGCCCCGGCTCCACTCTAGATAAATAAGGTCCTGGAACAAGTTCATATATCAGAAAACCTCTCCTCTCTCAACTTGACTCTTTATCGTAGCCACAGTAATATCGTCATACATTCACATGATGTGATAATTCTCAAAATACTTGTGACTATACATTCTGATTCTAAATTCACCGAAAGCCTATAAGACACATAGAATGACAAGAAATACTTTTATTTTACAAATGAGGGAACAGAGATTCAAATAGATTAAGTTATTTACCTAAAAATTATACAGTTTTATGTAAAACTGAGATTCAGATTAATTTCTTTGACTAATGTTTTTTGCATTATAAAACAATGATTAAATAGTCTTATTTTCTTTTCTAAAGTTTGATTCATATCTGTCCACATGAAGATGATCAAAAACAAATGCAATCTATTCCATTCCCTTTCCTCATGTTATTGAGTACTAAAATATCAATTACTTGCATAGCTCCAAATAAATAATGATGCCACATGCTGCTGACTATTTGTTTGTTTATTTAAAATCACTATGCACTATTGAAAAATATTTATCCAGAATTTTGATATGTAGGTTTTCTTTATTTATATATTTTACTTAAAATTTCACCCACATATACTTTCAGCATTTTGATAAGTCAAATTACAGACAAATGAATCCATACTGTAGTCAAAGAAGTTAATCTGTTATAGTTATTTTATACAGAAATATTTTAAACACAGAAGAATGTACTCTTACTTATTCCAATTTGCAATTCTTACTTTTGGAACAATCATTTACCATTTTCCCTTGAGAAGTAGAGTTTTTATTCTTTTTCCCATTCTTTTCTCATTTTCTCAGTCATAGATTATAGCAAGACGATTGTTACAAGGAAAACTGGTGACAAGGTTTTCTATTTTAAAAATGTGTGTCCTCCTGACAGTTTAATTTCCTGGTCTCTGGCACAGATACTATATTCGGTGCATTTTCATTGATTCTAATTAACTGCCAGGCTCATAATTTACTCACATTCTTCCCTCTTCTATGGCATAAGAAAAAAAAATAATGTCATGTTTCCTTCAATGTATCTCTTAAATCGACAATCAATTTTGGTATAGTTTTGGTCAAGTCAGCCTCTTAAGTGTTCAGTGTGATCCAAAAGCAAGCTTCTTTACTTCCAGAGGAGCTTCCGATCAGCTTTCTTAGCAATTTGCTTTGAAAAGTTGTGCTAGGGCATTATTGAATGTGAAACTTGACCCATCCATGGATTTCTAGCAAACAATACTTGATTTTAGCGATAGCCTCTATTGTCTTTACTTCTGTCATATGGCTGTTTAACATCCGTGTCTCATTATTTCTGCTTCTCTAATAATTCACTCTGTACTAGTCTGGGTATAGCATTCACAAAACACTTTTTATGAATTTCATCATGCACGCTTATAAAGTTCTCTAGAACGAAGGGAGGGCTTATTTAATAACTACAAGTTAAAACTATTAATACGGAAAAGCTACTGAATTCATTTTGGAAAAAAAAAATAAGTATGCTAGTACCAAATTTACATCTTAAAACTCTATCCATTGTATAAAAATGTGGGAAAATGTAGGTCAACTCCCAGGTTAACACAATAAAGGATTGAATGACTAAAATGGCTTAAAGCGATTAAACTATTAGTAGTTGTCTATGAAACAGTCCCTTTAGTTTATTGAATAGTGGTTTAAGTAAAAGTTCTGAAGTGTTGTGCTTTTGGATCAAGTATAGGACAATATCATATATTCCATCTTCAACATTTACTGTTTATAAAGTTTATTACACTGAATTTTAAACAATCTTGCATTTATATTGAGAGTTTTATTTTTCTATGTGTTGTTTTATTGTGAAATCATGATTTGACATATGTAAATGAATCGGTTTTATATAAGTAATAGATATATACTTAGGCTATGCAATTGTCGATGTTGATAATTAATGATTGCAAATGTAGTATTTCAGAACTGCTCAACTGGTTTTACATGTAAAGGGAGTTTCTTAAAAATCATCCAAGTGATGAAATAGAGACTGTTGGATGTTCATTAACCTTCCTAGAGCACGGAGGCATCATTAAGAGTTTCAAGATGGTAATTTACTAAATCACCCTTATGAGGCACGTAAAGTTGCTTTTTTGTGTAAAAGTACCAAACTTTTGCCTAGGGAATAGTTTATTTGCTAGAAAAAAGCCTTCCTTTCATTTTCATTTCAGTTAATTTGCCCCACTTTTTCACAAATCATTGAAAAAGCCTTGCTCCTGTATCTCAGTCCAGTTTACTTATGTCGTCTTTACTACCATTTCAATTTCAGGAATGCTAGAAATGGCAGTTACCCTGGTCAGAAAATGCTCACAGAAGAAATCTAGAATCTTACCTCCTTGAGCTCTAACATATTTATAAAACAGTAATAGTGTAGATATTGCCCCACTATTTTTCTGTGTGGCAGCTTTTATTTTAGCCATGAACTAATACCATACCGCAGGGTTTATAGACAGTAAGTTTGCTAGGTTTTACGTGCATAAAGAGTTGAAAGGGAAGTATTCAACAACTGCTGTGAAAATAGATTGCTTCCAGAAGACATGCATTAAAAAACATGGGCCCACTCGAGGAAGGACTGCAGGTCACAGAGAGGTCTGCTCAGTCGAGCTGGTGTATTTAAAGTGTTACCAGCAGACACTACGGAGAGTGATGCATAAGAAAATAGAGCAGTCAGATAACTATTAGAAGATGGACTACCAAAAATGACTGGAAACACACAGCCGTGTTAGGGAGCCTCCACAGGAACTGACGGCTGTATAAAAGTTAAAAACAACCCAGGCCTTAAAAAGAGAAGTCATAATGCTAGAAACCAATTTGAGAAACTAAAGGAAAAGTGTTGGTGTTCAAAAAAGATATACCAAATCACCAGGAGACAAAAAGGAAGTGGGGAAAAAAAGACACATTTGAAAGTATAGTCTTTCCCTGAGGAGGTCATGGATTTTTTTTTTTTTTTTTTCTCATCCCTACGCCCTGAAGTGTACTGGGTTTAGGACCAAAAGGAAAATGCCCTATTTGAAGTCCGAAGGAAATTAAAATGCAGTACAACGTTTCCTATGCTGTTGTTAGTTTGCAGCCTCTGGGCAACTGCCAACTACCAGTAAAAAGCTCCCTATCTCAGGGTATATAATTCTGGTACAAAATAGGCAGCAAGTACAAATGAGACCTTGACTGGACTTTTATATTTACACAAATTTGTTTTCCTGTTCTGTGTGTGGAGAATTGGAAAGACAGTGGCTTATTTAGACCTCAGGAGTGATGATTTCGGTTGTCTAAGAAGGAGTTTGGAATTATTATATTCATTAGAAGAGAGAGTCAGGTACCACTGAAAAACTACTAAATGCTTCTATCATTGGATTAGTTTCTTAACAGGCCTTTAAAAGAGTAAAAATGGACTGTAATTTTCAAAAGCCTTGGTAATTTTCTGATATTTGGATATGCAAGGGAATGATGTGAATCTTCCAATGGAAACAGGAGCCTACAAAGAAATTGCATGTGCTTTAAAATAATTTTGAATGTAGCTACATAAATGAGCACAATTTTATTTTTCATTTCATAGTCTCTGGTTCATGTTCAGGCCTCATATGAACTCTCACTGATCAAATCCACTTCACACTAATATTTCTAGAACAAATGTGTGTCCTATGCATTCAGAGTATATCCTCTTGAAGGACTACCTACCCCTGCAATTTTCTTTAACTCTCAGAAAATGGTTGAAAATACATGTCTGTGCTTTGGAACTTCACCTTCTCTCTCTGTCTCTCTCTCTCTGTCTCTAGAAATCTAGAAAATCTAGAGAAAGAGAGAAAGAAAGATTAACCACTCTTGACGAAACACTGCTTGCTTCTATCACTTTTAGATATAACATGTCAAATGAGAAAATTTAAGAAGAAAAATATTTGCATACATTTGAAGCTCTTAGGTAGAAAATAAACATTAGATCTGTTTACTTGGCAAATAGTAATTGAAAATCAGGTTGGCATTCACAGTCATGGAGGAGGTTGATGATGGAGGAATGAAGGTAATGAGACACTGAAGCCCTTAGGTCTGAGCATTGCAACAAAGAGATACAGGATGATGGCCCACATGGAACCCATATAGAGCAGGAGAGATTTCAAGTCATTAAGATAATTACGTAACAGCAGCCATTTGTGACAACATCAGTTAATGGTGTCCTCATTTGAGTAGGAGATTCTGTTATTTGATTGTTTAAAATGTGGAATTTCAGGTGAGAATAAACTTATTTATGGGGATGAGTTGATTCAGTTTAGGAAACTTGTAAATAGCATTTATCCATAATTGGCTTACCAAGTAAATGTATAAACGTGTACTTACATAGATGCACCTGTGTGCCAAAATAGAGATTGCTTCCTTTCAGTATCTAGCTCTCACGAAAAGATGTGAACAGTTGGAATATTACTATGTATAATTATAAGAAAAAAGAACATGAAGAAAGCTGTTGCTTGCTTGCTTTCTTTCTATAAAAATGTTCCCTGTCATTCATATACTAATGAATTATTGAACTAATGAATTGATTTCATACACTAATGAATTATCAACACTTTCCAAAAGAATAACTCTGCTATTGAAATTTTTCCAGATTTTGTTTTCAATGAAAGTACTATCCAGCTATCAAGCTGTGGATTCATATTTTATGTCTTTTTTTTAAAGAAATGGAGTCTTACTCTGTCATCCAGGCTGTGAAGTGGCACAATCATAGCTAACTGCAGCTTTGAACACCTTGGCTTAAGACATCCTCCTGTCTCAGCCTCCCAAGCAGCTAGGACTACAGGCATGTGATACCACACGCAGCTGGGGGTTTTTTTCCATTTTTTTTTCAAAGATGGGTATCAATACGTTGCCCAGGCTGTTTTCGAATTCCTGGCCTCACGTGATGCTGCCACCTTACCCTCCAGAGTAGATGGGATTACAGGCACATGCCATTACACTATATTCTTTTATTTTATTTCTTGTTAACCCGTATTTGCCATGTTAGACAAAGGACTATAGACAACTTAAGTCTTGACTCTGTGTTCATTTGAGGGGAGAAAACTCAATGGAGTCAGCAGACACTGAGGTAGTTAGGTGAAATTCATATGTCTAATCTTTGTATATACCACACCTTTATAATGTTTTTTGACTGTATGCTTTGGGCTTCTGTTCTAATCCTAAATGGCTGTTCTGAAAATTTATGACAATAAGGAGGTATCTCTATCTTTGCATAAGAACAACCCATTCTTTGTGTCAGAAAATAATACTTCTTTATTTATGTTCCAATATTACCCGAAAGACTAATTCTGACCAGACTATGAACAAAAAAGGCAAATGAATTAGAGTGAGTTGTTATGATCACTCTTCTAATTTCTAACTTGGACATAATAATAAAAATATAATTCTCATTATTTTATAGACTGAAGAAGTGTTTGGTTAGTTATACATCATGAATTAATATGGCTTGATTAACTGTGTTTAAGAGTAATGTATGAAATAGTTTATTTGTTAAGTACATGCAATGTAATCCAAACTAGGCAGGAAGGAATCCCCAAAGCACCTGGGAAAAGCAGACCTAATCATGGCTACAACTTGTACTTTTCAAAGTCTTCTTGATTTCTGAACAGATGTTCTTATTTAAACATAAAACCAATGATATTGATGTGATCATCAGATCACAGTTTAGATTAATGAACAGATTATTTCAGATCCCAACAATACAACTAGTAGAGCTCCCTAAAGATATTTATATGCTTACATGCGAAATAATACAGATATTTCAAACACTATGAATTTATTCTTCCCAAGCTGGTTTATCTATTGGCCAATATGCCATACTGGTGAATGACTAATGATAAAATCATCAGAATAAACAGTGACTATTCTAGTTGGTTACACTCCAATCAGGGGCTAGCACTTATAATTCCAGTTTTCAACAGAAAGAATATAATTAAGTATAGGGGGATGTCAACATAAAAATCTTTAGTGTCTCTACCTCACACACTTGTGAAATACCTTACAAAAGATTTTGACATCTCTATACCCAACAGTTTTTATTCTCTTTGGGTTTGATTTTAATTATAAACTTGAATCTGTCAGAACAGAAATGGTTCATAATGGTTTGACCACGCTGAATCATTTACATTGTCTAATACATTCTCATGTAACATGATGAGCTTGTTTTGCAAAACAGATCAAAATTTAATTTCTTTGAATTGTCTTTCTATATTGACTTTGGTGTGCTCTTGGTTAAGCAGCAATCTTTTCTGAGAAATGGTTTATTGTTGCAACATTTTAAACAAATCAATTACCTTCCTGTAATGCAATAATATTACAATATGCAGGCAACCATAGCTTCCATTGTACATGACACAGTCGATTTTATGAAGCTGTAAACATTCGTATCAGTGCTATTTAGTCTGTAGTAATATAATTTGAAAAGGAGATATTGACCAAGTTTTGTTAATATGTTATCTGAAAAAGCTCAATATGTCAGGAGCTCCATGGAAAACAGACATACAGGTTTCAGGTTTAGAGGTTTAAGAGTCAGAACTATGTGGGGAAATACTAAGGTGATAATAAAAAAAATTGAGTTTTTCTTTGTACTAGGAAACAACTTGGTTCGAGAAGTAGGCTTGCTTCTCTCTTCCTAACATGTGTTAATTATTAGCGGAGTAACTCTCCCGGGCATACAGCTGTATTCTACAGCAACATCCATACAATGAAGCTATATTTACCACTTTCTCTTCCAATGTTTCTTTTTAGTTTTTCTGACATGTCTCAGTAGAAATCCTTAACTAAATTATTCTTTTTAATACATAAATCAAATTATGTTGTTTCTTTTTTGAAAACCTACTAATGGCTTCCCTATCTACTTAGAATAAAATCCAAATGTCTCAATATATATTATATATTAGTATAAGGTCCTGTAAGACCCATTTAGTCTCTGCCTACCTCTCCTAACTTTTCTCTTATCATTCCCCATTCTTTCCTGTGCTTCTTTCCTGTGCTCCAGGCATACCAGGCTTCTTCTATTCCTGAAACATACTGTGTGAACTCCTGCCTCGTTGACTTTGTGTTTGTTATTCTTTAGGCCTGGACTTCTTCTCTTCGCAGCTACCTATAGTTGACGTCCATCATTACTTGGGTATCAATTCAGATAATATCTCCTTAGACAGGTCATTTTCTGGTCATCCTGTCTTATACTTTCTTCTTCCCTACTCCTTAATCTTCTCTATGTTATTATTTTTAAAATTTTCTTCATAGCATTTGACATTATCGGAATTTATTAGTTGTTTTGCTTGTTTATTATCGGATGAGAGTAAGGACATTGATTTGTTCACTGCTGTATCCTTAGCGCCTAGAAAAGGGCCCATGAGAGATATTCATTGGACCATTTGTTGGTAGAATAAATGAACAAGGAATTAATACATATTCATATTCAAGAAAGTATTTCATGAGACCCTTACCCAGGAGTCAGAGATAGAATCAGTTGGCAGATCCAAAGAACAATTTCCTCCTATTCTGTCACCTCTCTCTGCACTAAATGCACTCTGGTGGTATTGACCTTTTTTATGGAAAACTCATTCTCTGTTCCACATCCTCTCATCCTCCAGAGAAGAACGATAATCTACCCAATTACTTTATTAATGAATCAATGTTATTCAGAAAACAGTCATAGACATTACCTGTTCTAGCAGCCACTACTGCATCACTTATATAACTGTACTTTCTGCTAGAAAATCAATAATCGTGGACTATTATTACAAAGACTTTGGTTTCCTCTTCTGTAACTACAATTCCAACTAATGTGATTGCTATTATTAGAATGACGATGCTTTATGAGATTTCACCTTAAAAGTTCCCAGTAACTCTCTTTTATTCAGTGGTGGTTTAAATGATGTTCTTGCAATATATCATTATTTTTCACAGTAAATTGTATGAGATCTTACGCAGTAGCTTTGAAATTACTGCTTGTCGTCACCACTATATACAACCACATAAACAGTATGTGGTTTGTACAGTAGATCATTTTTCTTGTTTATATTCAGCAAGCTCTCAGAGCAACACACTAACACCAGCTGTTAAAAAATGACAGTAGTATTTTATCTCTCACTACCAAGATTCTTTATGTAGAGTTTTTTTTTCCCAAGCAGTATGCATTGCTGAATAATGATAAAGGTTCATATGATAAACAGTGGTATATTTTTTAGAATTCATTTGCAATGTAAAATAGAATGTAAATAGACAAATTACAGAAAAAGTCAAGTGTGGAGAAAGTCAGATTCTGTACCTGAATCCCAGTCAGTTTCATTATCCAGAACTATCTGACAGAGAGAATAAAGACTGTTTTATTTCTGAGGTTATTCAAGGTGAATCTTAAAGTGATATATGTGTATGTGTTATATTCAAGAATCTAAAATAAGTTAAATTTCAATATCCCAAAATGCTTATCGATCTCTGCACAGTCTTCTCCCCTACTTTTTACATGTCTTTCTTCTTAATCTTTTTCCTTTCTTCAACAGAAAGGGAGCTTCTCAAGGGCAAAGACCGTATCTTTCTTATCAAATACCTAATAGATTTTGAAAAGATACACTTCAGCTAACTAAAAATGGAATAACTTTCTTGAAACCATTTTACATGTATAGAAAGCACAAATATACTTGCTTAGGCCAATCACTAACCAGAGTTGAAAAGTTTCTTTAAGTCTTTTATCTCTCAGTGGTCCCCATCACAGTACTTAGGTAGACACATACATAGCTTCACATAAGGCCAGGCCACAGGGCAGGCCTCAGGATCAATGTCCCCAAACGTGTTTCAGGTAAAAAAAAAAAAAAAAAAAAGAATGCCTGACAATTCTATATACAGATTGAAAACTTTCTGAGAATTTAAAACATTATATTTTGTTAAGATCTAAGATATTTTGTGCTTCAGACAAACAACTAGGGCTAAGGATTGTGCACACTAAGAAAGGAAATGCATTAGAATTATTATTTATTATTAAATGATAGATCTTTATATGTACTTGTAAATAAAAGGTAAACAGTACTTGAATTCAGAAATCTGTTACAAATCTTGCCTTGTAGATGATTATTTTTTTCTTATTCTAACTATTAATACAATCCCGAGTCTTGTTCTAGCTTCCGGTAGCTCAACAGCTTGATCTTAGTGACTTAACATTTCCAGGGCTAGCGATACATTAAATTTTACCTCACCTCTAATTTAATTCAGACTACAAAGTCTTATAGTAAAGAAAATTAGAAAGTTTCCAAATGATATATACTCAAGTCAAGTCACATATCTATCATATATTGAAATGTTAATATTTGAGCATACTATATGTGCATATGCATTTGTATATGTATTTTTGTTTAAGATGCATGTATTTATGTAAAACCTTTAAAGATCAATGGCTGCTCCATTGGTTTGTGGGGGAGGAAGCTCTTTAGAGAAACTTTCTTCTATCTATTTTAATTATATATTTAAACATATACTCTCTACCTTCTATGATATTGTAAAATTTAATTGATGTTCTATGCATAGTGGTATGCTTTTTAGTAACACTTAACTTACTCAGAGGGTAAGTTATCAGTTAACCTTTCAGGAATTTATCCCAAATTCCCCTGGGCAATCATAGCAGATATTAGAAAATTTACTTAACCAATGATGGGAGAATCACACAGATTGTCACTCAACACCTTTTTAATCTCAGTTTACATCCAAAGCTAACACACTTGGATTTCTCCTCCTAAGTCAAACCAGGTCAGAAAGAAGCTGCTGGCCTGAGGAGGGGAAGTGAGGACATCCAGGGGAATGAACAATAAGAAGTAATGACTGAGACGGAAGAGACTCGGATGCTAGAGGTCCATATCACAGCTGTCAAATGTCTTTTTTAGAAGAGGGGCAGGTGACTGTTTTAGTGGACCTCATCTAAGTGTCTGAGCTTATCACAATGGCCACAGAGGACTAAATTTAGGAGGCATACTGTACAAATTATATATCAATGTGAGGAGAGTTACACCATAGTCCTGAGTCATCAAGTTTGGATTAACTGTTATTCAACAGCATATTCTATTTAAGAAGGCTGTAGTGTATTTTAGAAATATTTACAGCAAAATTAAATGCACATTTTTTAAAGGTTGGTCCTTATAGGGATCCATTTTAATAGCTGAGAAATTCTGTTTTCTAGAGTTAGGATTTACTATATGGTATAGGACATTTTTTTTTTCTTCCAAAAATTTTATTGGGGGAAAACTACAAAACATTTACAGTACAATGTTTACAGTCACAATGTGTGGTGAGCTGATTTCTCAAAATATATTACCACTCAAGTTGACTTATCTTGTTACATTCAAAAACTTACTCTGTCAAAGTAGTCCAGAGAGTACATACATAGTGCTCCAACTGTACCTACGTACAACCAACACTCCATTTTAAGTGTACAATTAAATGATTTTCAGTGAATTTACCGAGGTGTACAGTTAATCACATAAATCAGTTTCAGAGGAATTCCTTCCCCCTATTGAGACCCCTAATTCCGCTCCCCAACTACTTTTCAAGCATATCCCACCTCTCCACAGTGCCCACCATTAGGGAGTGAAATCCAGAATTTTTTGAGCATCAACATGAGGTAATCATTGTGGTTAGAGTGTGTCTCTTAGGATATTCTGTTTGTTCTGAGTTCAGGCATTCGTTCATTTACACACTCAGTGCCTGCCGAGTGTCTGAAGCTGGTACTGGGCGTAGAAAGATGAATAAGGTGTGATTCCTCTGCCCACCCTCCTCTGTCCCTTTTTGCCAGGAGGCAGTCTGAAACGTGCCAACATGCCAGCCACACACAAAGGATTATGGGGGCCACAGGCGGGGCTGTCAACTCTGACTGGCTTCCAGAGCATGGACCATGACTCTCCCAAAGCCCTCCAGAGCTCTGGTTCCTACGACACCCCCATCATGATGTGGTGAAGATGCAGGCTGGCTCCACCCTGATGGTCACAGTGACACCTTTGCTTTCTGACACTTCAATGCATACAACGTTGTTTCATGCACAAAATTATTTAAACTATTGTATACAATTATCTTTAGGCCATGTGTAGAAAGAAGATATGAAGCATAAATGAATTTTGTGTTTAAACTTGGGTTCCATGCCCAAGACATCTCATTATGTGTACACAAAAATTCCAAACTCCAAAAAATTCCAAAATCTGAATCCGAAGCATTTCAGATAAAGGATATTCAACCTGTAACTCACAAGCAAGGGCCTTGTTTCTGCAGCCCGGCAAATCCATTTGGACGTTTGCCAAAGGCTATTCTCAGTTCCAGTGGGCACATGGGGACCCAAGATCTGGAAGTCCCAGCTTTCATTTCTCCTCTTGACCAAGCCTTAGGCCCTTGTGCTGACAGTGGTGAGAGGAACGTCTTTGGATTGCCTGCCTCTCTGAGCAGCAGTGCAAGCCCTGAGGCTAGAGCCAGGCTTCCTCCTGCAAAAAGAGGCGCAGGAGAGGGTGGGCAGAGGAATCACCCCTTATCCATCTTTCTATGCCCAGTACCAGCTCAAGGCACTAGGCAGACATGGAGTGTGTGAATGAATGAATGAATGCCTGAACGCAGAATAAACAGAACATCGTAACAGATATACTGCTTTTTTTTTTTTTTTTTGAGACAAGATATTGCTCTGTTACCCAGACTGGAGTATAGTGGTGGGATCATAGCTCACTGCAATTTCCAACCCCATGCCCAAAGTGATCCACCTGCCTCAGTCTCCTTAGTAACTGAGACTGCAGGGGCAACCACGCCAGGCTAATTTTTTTTTAACTTTTTGCAGAGATGAGGTCTCACTATGTTTCTAAGGCTGGTCTTGAACTCTCAGGCTCAAGCGAGCCTCCCACCTTGGCCTCCCCAAGTGCTGGAATTACAGGCATGAGCCACCATGCCCAGCCATCAGACATACTCTTATTACAATGTCTAATAGAAGTTTCCCAGCTGCCTTTGTCTCACTCTATTCATGAAGTTTGACCACCACTAGAATTCAAAGGAGAAGCGATTTTTTTTTTACCATGATGGGAACTTTTAAATTTTTTCTTGGTTTAAAAACATAAAAGAGAGCACTTTTCACGAAGCATAAATGATGAAAACTAAACGCTGCAGTTTGTGAGACATGAAACACTGTAAACTGTTTTGAAAAAATAATTTTACTGGAAATATTAATCACATACTTGGAAACTAATTTGCCACCTCAGCTGCCAAACCTTGGCCTGCTGATCCACCAGAGGAACATGGGGTAGGAGGCTTTGTGATGCAACCAACGAGCAACATTTTGCAGGATGATTTTTCCCAGGACAGATCTGGTGCACGCAGTGTCTAGTTTAACGTTCAGATGGTGTCCTCTCAGTCACCCTCTATGGAGGGAGCTCTGTTCCCATTTCACAGCTGTAATAACTGAGATTCAGAAATCACAGTAAGAGACAGAATTGGAATCGTGCAATATTTGTCCTTCTATGCCTGACTTATTTCCCTTAGCATAATGTCCTCCAGGTTCACCCATGTTGTTGCATATGGCAAGATTTCTCTCTCTTTTAGTGCTGAAATATATTCCACTGTATGTATTTACCACATTTTCTCTATCCACTCATCCATCAATGGACGTTAAGGCCGTTATTATCTTGACTATTATGACTGCTATGGTTTGAATGCCCCTGCCAAAACTCATGCTGAAATTTAATTGCCACCGTAACACTGCTGAGAAGCAAGACCTTTAAGAGATGCCTAGGTTGTGAGGTCTCCACCCTCATGTATACATTAAATATACTGTTAACACAGTAAAGAGGTCCTAATAAAAAGAATGAGTTTGGCCAAGGTGTGGTGGCTCATTCCTGTAATCCCAGCACTTTGGGAGGCTGACGTAGGAGGATTGCTTAAGGCAAGGAGTTAAAGGACAGACTGAGCAACATAGCAAGACCCCATCTCTACAAAAAGTTTTAAAAATTAGCCAGGCATGATGGCATGCTCCAGTAGTCCCAGCTACTCGGAAGGCTGAGGCAGGAAGATTACCCGAGCCCAGGAGTTCGTGGTTGCAGTTAGCTGTTAAACACCACTGCATGTCAGCCTGAGACCCTGTCTCTAAAAAAAAAAAAAAAATAGGATAAGGACAAGTTTGGTTGGCTATTTCTCTCTCTGTCTCATACTCTCACTCTCCATGTGATACCTTCTGCCATGGGAGGACCCTTGCCAGATGCCGCCACCATGCTTTTAGAACTCCCAGCCTTCAGATTTGTGAGAAACACATTTCTTTCCTTTATAAAATACCAGTCTGTGGTATTCTGTTATAGCAGCAGAAAACGAACTAAGACAAGGAATAATGCTGCAATAAACATGGGAGTGCAAATATCTCTTCGAGATTCTGATTTCAATGCTTTCAGATATATACCCAGAAATGGGATTGCTAGAGCTATGGTAGTTTTATTTTTAATCTTTTGAGGAACTTCCACATTGTCCATATGGCTGCTACATTTGTGTAAAATACAGTAAAATGAATAAGTTCTAGAGATTCATTGTAGCACACAGCGCCTATAGTTAACAATACTACTAAACATTTTGTTAAGTGGGTAAGTTTCATGTAAGTGCTCTTACCACAAAAAAAGGCTGGGGGCACAGGAAACTTCTGGAGGTGACAGATGTTATTATTTGATTGTGGTGATGGTTTCATGGATGTTTGCATATGTCCAAACTCATCAAATTGTATACATTAAATATGTGTAATTTTTGTAGATCAATTATACCTCAAAAAAAAAATCTAGTGAATCTGTTTCACAACAATGTATATATACTTAACATTATTGAACTGTGCATTTAAAAATGGTTAAGATGGTAAAATTTATGTGATTTTGTTTACCACCAAAATAAAAAAAAAGAAAAGCCTTTTTTTAAAAAAAAAATGAGGTAGAGATGAATTCAAACTCAAATCCTTTTGGTCTCAATCCTACAGGCTTCATGTAATACTCAGGCTACTTGAAGTTCAGAGGTGTCATCACAAAGTGTTTTCGATTAACTGTACCCTAACACAGAGCAATGAGAATCCAGGCAGAAAATATTTTTCCCCTTCTCAAAGAACTCTTATAATCCCCTCCCCAGACTCTCTTGCCAAATCATTTAACAGAAATCATAGTCTTTTGAAAAAAGGCCAAGATTGCCACACACTGTAAAATTATAAAACATTCAGAATTGCCTGATAGCTGTGGCTTCATTCTCCCAAAGCCCTGAAGACATGTGGATCATCAGAAAGATCAGACTATAACAAATAGACAAAATGTAATTAAGAAATAAATGCTCACCAAATGAAGTTTGGAATAAATGGGAACTAAAATATAGAATAAAAAAAAGTGCGTATGATCTACTATCCAAAAGACTGTGAAGTATTTGATTAAGACTTACTTGGAGAGATAGAGGACCCATATACATATATGTGTGTGTGTGTATGTATATATATATATATGTATAATATGTCGCATGTAACATTACATCTTTTCATTTTTCCATTTAACATTTAAGCAGACACGTTTCCCCATGCATTGACATAGTCTCCGTGGGTTTCACTGTGTGCATAATACTTCATCAACTCATTAACTCATAATCATTCTTTTGCTATTACATATCTAGGTTATAGCTAGTTGTTTACTGCTCTAAGAAATTCTGTAATGAGCAGCTTTGTAAATAAAGCGTTTTAGAAAACTTTGATTAGAACATCGGGACACGCCCCCAGAAACAGAGTACGAGGCTCTGAGGAATGAATATCACGCCAAAGCCTTTCTGAAAGGCTGACTGGCCCGCACTGCATCTGCAGTGCATTTTCCTTCACCGTGCGCGGCCCCGTGTCATGGTCATCTGCCCTGCGCAGCCCCGCAGAGCCCCCCACTCAGAAGGGCTCCATGCTTGGTTTAATGCTCTGGTGGTACCAATTTACAATTCCTAATAGTTTGGGATTTGAAAGTGTGTTTTGCAAGTGAAGCCTGACGGAGCATGGGGACATGCGGATGTGCAGAAGAGATTTGGGCCGTCTGTGTGTCTCCTGTTCCTTGCTGCCCCATTTACACAGTGTGGGCCATGCCTCGTGAGTACGAAATTCCCGTGGACCCGCCATGTGTAGGAGTTCAAAGAAGCTCCAAGCAAGTACAAGGTCAGTGTTACTTCTATGACTGAGCGAGGCTGGGGGAAGGGAGGAAGGGGTCCGGGATGCTGGCCCTCCTAAGAAGCTATGCCTTTTATTGGAAGCAGCTGACCAACAGGCCCTGTCAGGCATTTTCTTGCTAATGTTATTTCCCTGTTTTGGTCAACCACTTGGTCCGGTTTCTTTTGCCCCATCCCTGCTCATTAGTGAACCAGAGGTAGAGAGTATTGGAAGAATGTGCACATCTCAAGAAGGGAAGTAGGCTGGGTGCGGTGGCTCATGCCTGTAATCCTAGCACTCTGGGAGGCCAAGGCTGGAGAATTGCTTGAGGTCAGGAGTTTGAGAACAGCCTAAGCAAGAGTGAGACCCCATCTCTACTAAAAACAGAAAAATGAGCCAGGCGTCACGGTACATGCCTGTGGTCCCAGCTGCTCAGGAGGCTGAGACAGGAGGATCGCTTGAGCCCAGGAGTTTGAGGTTGCTGTGAGCTAGGTTGCTACCACTGCACTCTAGCCTGGGCGACAGAGAGACTCTGTCTCAAAAACAAAAAAAAATAAGTGAACTAAACACAGTTGAGTTAGTTGTGTCCAGCATTTACACTTTTTGGTAAGAATGAAGTGCATATTGCACAAGCTACAGAACACATTTCGAATGTGATGCAAACACTGAATGTGATTTCAGTGATTCCGTGCAAGAATTTGCCTTCCCTTTCTAAATGAATCCGGTCACTCTGAGGGAGTCAGAACAGGATTTACTAGGAGCAATCTCCCATCCTCCCCCACACCCCCTCTAACTGCCTTCTGGCTCAGCAACAGGCTGACGGCTTTTGTGCACAATCTAATCAGTGACAGGCCGCCAGGCCAACTTTTCCTGATAGTGACAGATTAATGGCAATGTGGGTTTGGGGGCCAGTATTCAGTACAAGGCAACTAGGCTAATGTCTCTTTATCACCATGTGCTCTATGACTCTTAGGTTCCTTATTTACTTGCTTGTCGGTAAATTTTTACAGCCTTGTTCTGTCAAATATTGCTCTCCTTTGGGTTAAAGCCTCATTTCTAAAATACAACTTTTGAACTTTGGACTGTAGTAAAGTCACTCTTACTATTATGAGTTGACTCTTCTTTATTAAATTACAAAGTTTTCCTTCTCAGCACATTATTATAGCAAGAGATTATCTGGTATCCAGTGTGCAAAACCTCCTCAGCCTGATAACCCATAGCCTGGAGAAGACCCAACCCAACCTCCCAGGCAGTCATTTCCAAACGTGCCTGCACATTAGAACCCACTGGCAGTTTAAAAGGCAGGGATGGGCTACACACGGTGGCTCATGCCTGTAATCCCAGCATTTTAGGAGGCTGAGAAGGGAGGATTGCTTGAGGTCAAGAGTTCAAGACCAGCCTGAGCAACATAGTGAGACCCGCATTCCTTTAAAAACAGATAAACAGGTGGGCGTGGTGGCACATATCTGTAGTCCCAGCTCTTCTGGAGGCTGAGGCAAGAGGATCACTTGAGCCCAGGAGTTTGAAGTTGCTGTGAGCTAGGCTGATGCCACAGCACTCTAGCCCAGGCAACAGAGTGAGACTCTATCTCAAAAAAAAAAAAAAAAGAAAAGAAAAAATTTATTCTAGGTGCATCTGGGAGGGATTTTCTGCATAAGAATAACATTTGAAGCAGTAGACTAAGTAAAGCAGGTTGTTCTCGGGCCTCGTTCAATCTGTTAAAGCCCTAGACAGAACAAAATCTGCCTATCTTCAAGCTGGAACCCTGGTCTTCTCCTCACACTCAGACTGAGACTGGAACTTACACCATCGGCTCTCCTGAGTCTCAGACTTTTGGACTCAGACTGGAACTATACCATCAGTTCTCTCCGGAGAACCCAGACTAACACATCATCACAAAAGACTTTCCATGCACATTTGCGTCTAAGTCTCATAACAACCCTCAGCGGAGGAAATGGTGGTACATTATGGGCCTTAGTTTGCTCAGGCTACCATAACAAAATATTATAGACTGGATGACTTCAACAACAGAAAGTCGTTTCTCACAGTTCTGGAGGCTGGGAAGTCCAAGATCAAGGCACCAGCCAATTCAGTTTCTAGTGAGAACCCTCTTCCTGGCTTGCAGGTGACTTCCTTCCTCCAACCCTAGTTACCTTCCAAAGGCCCCATCTCTAAATACCAACACATCGAGCATCAGGTCTTCGAAATACGAATTTTGGAGAGACGAATATTCAGTCCACAACAGTATGCTTCCCATTTTACAGATGAGAAAAGTGAACTACCTTGCCAAACATCACCAGGCTTGTGAGTGCAAGAGCTAGAACTTGAGCCCATGTCTCTCTCACACACAC